>JAQQPU010024459.1:1326-12636 GCA_029168905.1 Artemia sp. Kazakhstan ARC1039
GACAGTGGTGGGGGGAAGTCTCCCCCCACCACTGTCTCCGCTAAGGTTTCAGTTTTTATCTCAAGCCTTAAAAATGAACGCAATGCGATAAAAGTATAACTCAAAATAACATATATATAATAATATATGCACATAACACGGGACAATTAATCAAAATTGCATATTATGAGTTGAGGCTCACCCAAATGATGGGCCAGGGGGCTCACCATTCCACAATCTATGAAATCAATCCTGCAATAACTGAAAATATAAAGTATTTTTGAGTATTTTAACGTCTTCCACATCTCAAACGGTCCAACATTCTACAGCCCAATGAGTCTGTCTAATCTCCTAAATCGGGAACGGAGGAGATAAGTGAAGTTCCGCCCCGTATTGGATGAGTCTCCAGCCTCAACATGTCCCTCTCCTACTGTCTACGCTAAAGTTTTCTACCTTCTGCCAACTACGCCGCCACCACCCCAAAGACTTTAATAATGTAAAGTTTTGTATGGGAAGAACGCATAGTAAATCTATTATAATTATCCAAATATATGGTTAAAATACATACTCTGTGATAGATGTAAAATTTCTTTGGCACACAAAATCCTATTAAGGTCAATTCCAAACAGTCGTGATCCCTTTGTGTCGGCAAATGAAATGGTCAAAACACCCTTATTGGAGCTATTTCTTCAATCCATTCATTGTTGCCAATCGCTATCCAAAAGTTAGGCAAGCTGTTTTTTGTTCTTATATAAGGTTTTTATCAAAGAGGTAATCGTATAGACTTTGAAAAAAGCCTCATTCGATTGAAAGTTCTAGATCCGTTTTTTAAAGTCAAGAATAATCGGACAGTAAGCAACCCCCCATGCAATAAAAACTTGAAAGTTTTTTCAATAAAAACGAACAAAAATTAATTAAAAAAACTTTCCGAAAAATAAGTTTTTCAAAGAAAAGTAAAGGCCATTTTAAACTTAAGCTCAGGAGATATGAATACCTGTTAAAATTCAAACTCTAAACGGCCAGAAATTACTATTAAAGAATAAATGAAACCCAAAAAGAACAGAAATTAAATAAACAATCATAGCAAAAAACATACAACAAGTAATAATATAAATGAATAAACAGATTTTAAAGAGAGTAATGCTTAGATTGAATATGAAAATCAAGCTTAAAACCAAAAAAAAATAGTTTGCTATAAAAGTATAAATGAAAGTTAAAAAGGAACAGAAATTAAATAAACAATCAATGCGAACAAACATACAATATATATTAATGTAAATGAATAAATAAATCTTAAAACAACTGAAACTTGAATTGAATATGCAAATCAAGTTTGAATCGAATAAAAATAACTACAAACAAGAGTTTGGGTATCGCCTCACTGCAGAAGCCTAAAACCTACTGCATCATTGGCGCTTTACTGAAAATGAATTATATTACAAATGTTTTCTTTTGTATTGAATATTGAAAATAAATATTAAAATTACAGTAAAATTTTGAAGTGATGAGCTTTCAGCAATTAATATCAATTTTAAGCTTGATTTTCATATTCAATCGAAGCATTACTCTCTTTAAAATCTATTTATTCATTTATATTATTACTTGTTGTATGTTTTTTGCTATTATTGTTTATTTAATTTCTGTTCGTTTTGGGTTTCATTTATTCTTTAATGGTAATTTCTGGTCGTTTTGAGTTTGAATTTTAACAGGTATTCATATCTCCTGAGCTTAAGTTCAAAATGGCCTTTACTTTTCTTTGAAAAACTTATTTTTCGGAAAGTTTTTTTAATTAATCCTACAAGAAAGTGTCTTCTCTTTCAGGATCGTAATCTATGACGTCGTGCTTATTACGCATGCTTTTAATCGCCTGCTTAACATGATACTCTGCTTGTTCATTGTCCAATATATCTAGATGAGCTGTTACCTGCCTAACTTTTAAAGTTTTTGGTTTTTCTGAAGCACTGATAGCTGCATTTTGAATGTATTGCGCCATTCTTTTCTTTTTACAAGCCTTAGCACTGATAAGGGATTCTAGACAGGGCTCTACGTATAACAACAGAGTCAGCAAAACTCCAAGTTGGATTTAAAATCTATTTAAGGGCTCTATAATCCCTTGGTATTCTTTCTTTGCTACATTTTTTCTTATTTTATCCGTCCAAGTTCAGGGATTGCTTCTGAACATCTACTAATCCCATCTCTTAACCTGGAGCCATCTGTAAAAGTTTCACAATATTTTATATGACGTTTAATTGGTTTAGCTTTAGCTTTGAAGTAATAAATGCCCATGTCTAATAAACTGTGCCAAGCACGGTGGATATGGGACAAGCCTGGTAAAAGGACGCGACTTTGATCATCACAGCAAGCTGGGAATGTAAATTACACACTTATTAATTAAAACTAAAGAGCCGTAATAATCACATCACTGTCAAATCACATCAAAAATGCAAGTACATAGAAATACATCACATAAAATAAGTCAAACAGAAAGATTCATTAAATCCAAATCAGACCAAAATATTTATTCAAAACCGCTGTTTTCATGCACTAAATGACTGGTAGAGTCTTCGTTGTCTCCCGATCCCTTCTGTGTATTTTTCTTGTTCACTTCACTAGACTTCGTCAACTAGACTTGACCTTCTTTTCTTCCCTCTTTTTGTTTCTTGAGACGAGCTTGGCTCTCTGATGTTCATATTCCTGAGACAACAGGCTCTCTGATTTCCATATTCCTTACCAACCTCGAGTCTAAAATTTCAGGTAGTAAGGATTCATTCCAGAAAGCTTCAAGCTTTTGAAATATTTTCGCCCAGTACTCTTTTGACCGGTGAACTGTAATTATTTCCCAGTCATCAATGGAGTTAAAAACTATTAAGTGGCATATCCTTCTATCTAGTATCTCGAGTTAGCCTTGTATCTGGGAAAAATACCTATGATTTTTTTTTAACTGAAGACCTCCTCTGGATAATTCTATAAAAAATCCTTTGAATAGCTTTTGGACTGAGCAGCATAAAAAATGGTTTTGAATTCTGGTATATTATGCACAGTTTTTATCTCTATAGGTGTGCCATCAGGGAGCAATCCATCTACAGATGCACAAAGATATTGATGCTGTGGATGCACACTAAGTCCTATTTTATCTCCCTTTATAACATTTAAGTTGAATTTCTTTTCATACGCTTCTAGAGCAACTTATTCTAAATCCAAACCCCTTTTCATAAGGGCAGAGCAGAATCTAGGTCCCAAATTTCGAATTCGCTTAACAATGGGGGCAACTCTAGTGCTATTTTTTCTAGCTGCAATTCTATGAAAATAACTGCTCGTTATTCTCCTAGATCTCTCTTCAACCCAGTTCTCATTTTTTTTATTGCCCCTTGGTATTATAAAACAAACGGCTAATACTGGCACTATCCAATTTTAAATGTTGCTTAGTATATTTTTGTCTGACTGAGCTTATTTCATCAGGAGTCATAACTGGCTTATTGCAGTTTGGTCCATAGTCCCGATCGCCAAAGTTGTTATTTCTGTTTTTTAACTTAGCAAAATGTTTTCCTCCAAGAGAACCATAATAACTTGTCAAATTACTTTCGGATCTTAAGCGATGTTCTGCTGTTTTTTTTCAATACTTTTTCGTCAAGCAAGAAGGACTGGACCTAAAAATATTTTTCCAAGCTAGTTGATGTCATTTCGGACCTGAATTATAAGTAAGGCTGGCTCCATTTACTTTTAATTTGTATGAACCTCCCTTAGACCGGCTTATTTGCTTTCCCCCAATGAACTTTGCAACAAATGACATGTAGCTTTCAGCTAAGTTTGTAGTTACGTCATTTTGGAGCTGCTCTGCTTTTCGACATACAATCTCTACCCCTGTCATAACATCCTCAAACACGTGCATGGGAAAAGTATTCCACCGACTTTCTATTTTATCATTAAGGAATTTACCAATCTTAGGACAAACAGAATCGCATTTTGTGTGGTTTCCAAAAACATGGTATGGACCTCTTTTTAACAGGTTCTGCAATTCTTCCGCTGTTCCATTATTTTCGGAATTTATTTTGATCAAACCCCTTAAATTTTTGGTCAATTGCTGGATAATTCCTCTGGGAAGAAATTTGGTGTACAAACCTTTCTTATTTTTGCACAAGTTGTATAGATGCGTTGTATAGTTCTTTGTGACGTGATTGGCACATTCATCTTTCCATATGTTTGAACTGTAAGTTGCCTTCCAATCACTTTCGACTATTAAAAAGGGCACAAGCCACTCAAATTTCCAATCGAATGGGCCATTTTCGAAGTTTCTACGACAACTCCTTCGATACGAAGTGCCCTGGTCTAAAGGAAAAAAAAAGTTCTTTGTGACGTGATTGGCACATTCATCTTTCCGTATGTTTGAACCGTAAGAGACACACTGTTTTAGCTTATAAAAAAAACACTTGAATCACCGTCACCAATAAACTCTAACAACTGTAATCCTTGCATCTCTTCACTGGAACGAAAGCCTTCAACTAGAATAGCTGTATCCATGCTCTTTGAATTTCCGTTATAGATCAGAATACAGAAATGGTCTTTAGGACTTGCTTTAGAATTTGCAGAAGAAAAACATATATAACAGTATTTATTTTCTACGCCAGCATATAACAGTTTTTTCGTAAATGCATCTATGATAACTGCAACACATCCTTTGACTGAGTAATCATGCCCTTTGCTACGCTTATTCCAGCCTCCATCATATATCACTTTTGTCCAGTATGAGTCCTTTTTATACCTAACTTCATGAATGGCTAATTGTAAGGCCTCTCGTCCATTTTCTCGCAAAATCTCCGACAAACTATTCATCCAAGCACTACCCTGCTGTCTTTCAATACGGGAATAAACTATTTGCGACATTGGCTTCACTCCAAGCACTCCGAAGAGTTCCCACAGTGTAGAGTACCCATCTCCAGTACCCATGGCTCCCCAAACAGCCTTCAAATTCAAGCAACCTTTTAAAATTTAGTCTTTTTTTGAGAAAGAGACCTGTTTACTTTCTGTAGTAAAGCTTGAAAGATATTCTTTTACACTTGTTACTGGACATTCTGGTTCATTTTTAATCCTCTTTTCCCAGTTACACTTTTTACATTTAACTTTCAGTTCAGTTTGCAGGCCTTTCTTTTCTAATTGTTTTATTATCAAATTTTCATATGATAGTCTACAACTGATCTTGTGTGTGAATACAGAAGCTAAATCACCGAGGAAATGTCTTAGATTTACAATGCTGTTTCCATCTGGAATTCCAGATAAGTCAAAATCGGTAAATGTTGCTTACCCATCGATACCAGAAGAACCTCCACCGCTTCCAAAATTCTGTGCTTTGTTTATTTTAGGATTTACTGAAAGTTACTCTGTAATTTCAGATGGGGTTGAAAAATCATCTTTTTGTTCTCCAAGCTGCACCTTTCTAAAAAATGAAAAATAAAAAGGAATGCTGGTTGACAAACCTATCATTCACAACATATATAAACATAAGGGAAGTAATTATTGATGTATTGGAAGCACTACTACTACTAACAACTCACCGCAGCACCAAGTCACCTGAGGCCAACATAGCTACACACGCTCCCAATCCATCTTATTCTATTCAAAGCCCACCTTTTTACACCCTCCTGCTTTCCGACCTGCTTTCCGTTTAGCCCTAGGTGGTTTGCCGGAAAGATAAATCTTCAGCAGTCAGTCACCTCTCATCTACAGAAGGTGCCCTAGCCATCTCAACCTTTCTCTCATTATAGTCTTAGAAAGTGGGATTGGACCACATTGGGACAAATCCGGATTGACTACTCCCTCTTAATTTGTAAACATGTCAATACAACATTTTATTATCATGCCGTCTAGCTGCATCTCCAGATCCTTCGCAATTTTATCCGAGGTCTCCACTTCACACCTCCTGAGTTCATATTTTATGCTTTCTTCACTTTCATTACATTTCTTTTATTTTCATATGATCTATTGGAAGTGCAATGTTTTATACAGCTCATAAGGATAGACATAACTTTACAAATCTCAGGATTAGCTCAGGGATAGATTTTTGTCAAAAAGCCGAAGTAAAGCTTATTGCATATCATTATATACCAGAACTCCAGTGTCAAGGCCCTGGGACCCCCCTCCTCGCCCAAAAAACAAAGCTAAAAAACTTTCAAGCAAGTTCGCTTCCTCTATTGGACATCCTGGAGGCAAGTAGTTAATCTTTCTCCAAATCATAAAACATCCTTTCTCCTGAAACAGAAATTTTTATCGTTTGTGTAGAGCTGGTAAGATTTTTCTGAATCCTCCTCCACAAAATTAAATTGTACGTAACTGGGAAGCCTAATGTGAATTTGTCTCCTAACCATTGTACATATAAAAAAAAAGTTTTTTTCCATAAAATTTTCTCCATAGAACAGAGTCCAATCAAAATTGCGGGCTTTTTTCCTATTGGCTGACAAAATAACGCTACCAAGCGGGAAACAGTGGGAAAATAAAGTAAAAATCGAGCAATTTTTTTATTTGTATTTTTTTGCTTTTGTATTTAATTTAGTTTGTGATGGACATCAGATACTTCTTGTAATAATTGTAGATTATAGAATTTGCATACTGTCCAAAATTCTAGTCTTTGGAGCAGATTTCATGCCTTATAGCTCGAAAATAATGAAAACTAAAAATAATTTTTTGCACCTTCAAAAAAAAAAAATCAATAATTCTGTAACCAACATTTTTTTAAATACTGGTAGATTCAACTGAAAAAATATCTACTTTCATTTCCCATGTACTAAATTTTTATTCAACAAACTAAAATAACTTGTTTTCTTATTTTCGACTAAGGAGTCGTCGAAAAAAAATCAGCGCAAAACCACTTAAATCGCAGATGTTATTCCAGATTTTCTAGCGTAGGGAAAACAGTATTGACCACTAATAAAGATGATTAGCCTTAAGGCTTTCTCTCGTAAAAAATATAAATAAAATGCAATATGATAGAATACAAATGAATTCGTGTTAAAGGAAAAATCTTTTCATAGTTTAGAAAAACCAACACATCAAAATCGAACCAAAAAAACTGTTCGTTTTTGGGGTATTTTTTGGGGTATTTGTGAACAACAAAAAAACAGTTTTGTTCGAGTTCGAGCATTTTTCAGAATAGGGAATTATTTTTCTAACATGGATATTTCTAACTTTCAAGACCTCTTAATTGTGCAGTTAAGAAATTGTAGTGCTTAAAAAATGCAAAGGTAGAGACTTGAGCCCAGCCAAAGTTCAAATTACTAAAGTAATACCAAGCCAGTAAGTCAGAATCTCTTTAAGGGGAGGCATTGAATTTTCCCAGAAGGGGGATGGTATCACAGAAATTTTCCAAATTATAAGAACAATTTGGAGAAAACTATATTAACTCGAATTAAAGGTGTGACGACAGAACCAAAGCTTCCTCTGCCCGAAAACGTGTTTGAGTAGCACTGGTGTCTTTTTTAATGGTAATCTTGCAAATCAGGTCTTCATCTTGTGTAATTTTGGATAGGTCATAGATACTAAAACGATACGACCACTCCTGGGGCGGAAATGATGTAATCGTAATTCATGCTATTGAAATGTGATTATAAATATGACGTCTAAACATGCAGAAATAATTTTCTATAATTGTATTAACTTGCTTGATAAACGATTAATAATTTAAGTTTCTATTCATTTTTTCTAAGCAAATTATAGTTTTTTTATGTATAGAATTCTCATTGTGTTGAATATATACCGGAATATGTATTTAAGAATATATATTGGAATATATAATTAAGAATATATATTCGAGACATAATTGACACTACTTAGTATTGCAAAATTCCGGAAAATGACTATCTCACTTTAGTTTTGAAATTATGTAGAAATTACCGTTTTGCAATGTCCAGTTTATTCGTTCTCGATTTTGTAAAGTACTACTGGGAAAAAATAAACCGATCTGTTTCTAGGCCAAAAATCGGTACTTTGGGTGCCCAGACATTGCAGATTTCACGCACGTTTACAGGGCCTTGCATTGGAGCAGCCTAAAATTGAAGAGGGAAGGTTGGGGGGGGGCTTAAATTTGAATAAAACCAAAACTATGAGAATTATATGGAAAATATAAATGTAAATGAAAAGTGGTAAATACCACAAGATTTTCCGCACATATCTGAACTCCGTGCCCACAACGTACGTGCCCGGCAAAAACCAACAGTTTGAGTGGCCTTATGAATTTAAATTGGTGTATTTGCTATAGTGACGACGTTCAAGCAGTTGCTATTCTGCTACGAAACAATTTAATTGCTTTCCGCAGGAAATTGCATTTGGCTTGGTGCTGTTGATTCTTTGTTGAGTCACTTATCGCAATTCTAACAGTGAGTATGTCTTAAAATTACCACTTTATTCTTAACTATCTAAATAAGAACACAAAAAAGCGTAAGTTCAGTACTTTTTTCAGGCTCGTAAATGTTACATCTCTATTTTGTTGTTTTCCAGTTTTCATACTCTGAATTTCAATGATGTCAATATCTGTCGGTAGTGTCAATAAAACCTTACTTTATTTTCTGAACTTTTCACCTAGAAAAACAGATCAAGATATTTTTACCAAAGTTTTGACAACTACTAGCGAAAAAATTAGTATAAGAAATAACAAAAATAGCTGTAATAGGAATTATCCTAAGATAAAGTTAATGAAAAGTTAGGAAAGTAATCTCGTTGTTTGTTTGCTGTAATTAGAAGGAAAACTGGTTAATTGTTTAAAAGAGGCTAATTTTTCTCTTTCTAATAAATAAATTTACTGTAGGAAATGCACATGATATCACTTTCAAGGCACTTTTGAAGGAATTTTGGGTCAAATTATACTAATATACCATTCGACGCCCTATTGGAACAAATATCTATTAATCCCTGACACTCCAAAAATAGCTTAGTTGTTAAGCATTTTGGCAAAAATTTAGTCTGCGTGAGCAGAGTCATATTAATGGTGGCGACATTCATCTGTATAATGCAATAATATGACATTTGTAAAACTTTGCCCATTTTCAAACAACAAAGAGTTTATTGCAAGAAAAAGTAATACTAAAAACTTAATAAACATGCTTAAATCATAACGCAAGTGTTAATCTACTATTATGCTTTTCTGTCTTTTAAGAAATTGAAGTACCATCTATATTTGAGCTTTCATTCTATGTAATTAATTAAAAAAAACTTTTTCCACAAAATAAGTTTTTAAAAAAAAAGTAAAGAACTCCATTAAACCAAAAATGAACAAAAATAGAATCAAATAATCTACAAAGCATAGAACTACAACAAATCAGTGTCAATAAATAAATGACACGCAAAAGAAACATAAATTAAAATAAGTAATAGAGTCAAACTCAAAACGAGCAGAAATTTACACGAGTAAGGTTCAACACCCCAATGCTTTCTAGAAGCCAGAATATAACTTGCACTTTACTGAAAAAAAATGAAATGAATGTGCATTGTCAGTTTAATATACATATGCTGATATTTATTCCTTAAAATCTTAAATTATGTTTTATTTCTTAAAGAAATAAAAATTAAAACATTTAAAAGAATTTTTTCAGTAAAGTACAAAATGTATTCTGGCTTTTAGAAAGCATAGGGGTTTAGAACCCTACTCATATTAATTTCTGCTCGTTTAGAGTTTGACTCTGTTATTTAATATAATTTCTGTTTGTTTTGGGTTCCATTTATTTATTGATACTGATTTGTGGTAGTTGTATGCTTGGTAGATTATCTGATTCTATTTTGTTCATTTTTGGTATAATGGAGTTCTTTACCTTTTTAAAAAACTTATTTTGCGGAAAAAGTTTTTTAAATTAATTTTTGTCCGTTTTGTATTGAGATTTCCCTGAAAAAGACTGAGCCTATTCTAAAGTTAAACAACCATCCCTTCAATAAAAACCTTAAAAATCCCCTGGGCGTTACTTAAAACCATTGCCCCTACTCTCTGGGGTTTGTTCAAACCCTAAAAGCCTTGTTATTTCTTACCCAGAGAGAAGCCTTTCCTTTTTTTACTTCTATAGAAGTAGTCATCTCTGCCATAAACTCATTAAAAATAAACCAAATGCCCTGCAATCTTCATACATTTTTTTTAAGCTATCTTATTTCCCTGCTATCTTTATTCCTGATTTCTCAAAAACATTATCTTGGCGTACAAGAAAATATTTTTTTCACACATTGTATTGTCAATCCGCTGTTGGCAAATACATTAATTTAGGCACATAATTTAATCTGATTAGGGTTTAAACTAACGACTGAATTAATAATTGTTGATGCCACTTAATTGACAGCTATAATAAGACTGAAATAATAATTCATTAACAAAAATATAAAGGGCCGTAGCCAAAAGTCAGTTAATTTTTGCCTACAAGAGATTGTTCAGAAATCAATCAAGGTTGGTGAAGTATATGATTTGGTGTCCAGGTTATGCTTTTTTTAGGTCCCTACGTGGTTCAACGTCTCATTGGGTGAGGAAATGGGTCTCAAGGGTTCACCATCAGAATAATCACCAAAACGGTCATTATATCTCATTCCCTATTTTTGGGAAGTAAGAGTCCTAGCTTTTGGAGTTTTCGGACGAATTTGACAATTTTCATCAGAGGGGAAGGTCCATAAAGGCAAACCATCACAATATTATCCGTTAAAGGAGGTCACATCGATTATTCAAATGTAAAAGCACCATATTTACTTTTCATTATTCTGATAAATTTTTCCTCAAGGTTTTACAAATTTTCCGGCACTTTTCTCACCCATTGTGCCACATTAGACGCAGGATTTAAGTAAAAAGTAGGTTGGATTGGTTTTAGGCAATATTCTTTCCAACTATGCAATTAAAATTCATACCAAAGCTATCTGACACTGCTAGATGTCATTTATGTGTTTTTACCATTGGCTTACTTCTTGTTCTAATATAAAGCCTTTCGGGTAATAACACGTATATCCGTTAATTTGAGTGTATATGATTGGAACATGCTATAGAGTAAGGTAAATATTCAGCAAAGAGGGACAATCATCTTCATAATAGAATTACTAGATGCCACTTTTTACATGGAATTTATTGAAACCTCCGCTTTGAATACTTTTCCTCTGAAACACCGATTCTGGGACCGGTTTGTCGATGATGTGATCTCTGTCTGGAATCACGGAGAGATAGAACTTAACGCTTTTTTACTTCATCTTAATAGTTTCGATTCCAACCTTCAGTTCACCTTGGAACTGGAAGATAATCATAAACTGCCTTTTTTAGACGTCTTAATCTTCAACAAATCTCTCAGGCTTGAATATTCAATTTATAGAAAACCTACACATAATGATAGG
>JAQQPU010024460.1:0-12636 GCA_029168905.1 Artemia sp. Kazakhstan ARC1039
GAGGGATGATATCATAGTGTCTCTTTATTTTATTAACTAAAAAAAAACAAGTTTTTTTTAACTGAAAGTAGGGAGCGACATTAAAACTTAAAACGAACAGAAATTATTCCGTATATGAAAGAGGCTTTCCCCTCCTCAACACCTCGCTCTTTACGCTAAAGTTTTTATTGTTCTAAAAAATAAAGTTGTGATACAGAGTCAAACTTTAGCGTAAAGAGCGGGGCATTGAGGAGGGGAAAGCCCCTTTCATATACGGAATAATTTCTGTTCGTTTTAAGTTTTAATGTCGCTCCTTACTTTCAGTTAAAAAAACTTGTTTTTTTTTTAGTTAATAAAATAAAGAGACACTATGATATCATCCCTCACTTTTTTTATGGAATTTCATTTAGGAAGGTAAGTCTTGAACCAAGATTAGGATATTAGAAGCAAAAGTGGTCAACAGGGGTGTAGCTCCATCATTTTTATTGAGGGCGGGGGGGCAAGAGGGGTCCATATCTGGATAGTCAAGGGGCATTGGCTATATAATATATTTTTTCCAAATTATTCGGGGGGAGGGAAGCAGCCCCCCCCCCACAATGACGACCCTGGTGGTCAAATATAGTTCTGTTGCATGGGCTCTCGGAAAAACGGAGGAATATTTTATGGATGTTTTCTAGAGAAATTGCCTACGGATTGTTTGGTTGCCCGACTGACTGATCCTATTTCAAACAGTAGGCTGTACAAAAAGTGGGTTCAACCCCGCTTTCTAGGGCTATAATGAGAGGAAGGTTGAGATGGCAAGGGCACGTTATGCAGATGAAGGATGGACAGATTGTCCGTTTCGGCTAAACGTCTAGGGTTAGACTAAAAGCAGGTCGTCCTCGGTTGGGGTGGGAGAATGTCGTAAGGAAAGATTTAAGGAAAACGGGAACTTCCTGGGAAGGTGTAAAGATGGAAACTTTGAATAGATTGGAATGCAGATAGAGCGTGCGTAACTGTGTTGGCCTTAAATCACGCGGTCATGTGCTGCGGTGAGTTGTTAGTAGTACTAGTAATAGTATTTTGATTACTATTTAACCTAATCTAATTGAAAAACGTGGTAATTTCAAATGTCTTTGTATAAAGCCAGTAAAATGATAGGTCCTATAAAAATCCAATAAAAAGAGTTATACTGAATTCAATGAATTACAAATTTTGTTACTATAGAAGTTATTTTAAAAGGGGAAACCACTTAAGGATAGCCAACTATACATAAAAACTGAAATTAACTAATTTAAATCCGATCGTCTCAAATAGGAAATAAGTTTCTAATTATTGAAAAATAGTTGGTGAAATCGTGGTTTCAATGTATTTCGTTCATAAAGTTAGAGTGACTACATTAAAAAGGTTAACGTCTCTTTTGGTATAACAGGGGTGGGCCACTAAATAAATAAAATAAAGAGACACTATGATATCATCTCTCGCCACTTTTATTTTTGTAACACTAGATTAAAATCCATCTCCATAAAAGGATTCGGTAAAATCTACATTCTTGATAAAGCTAAATTCAATAGGTCATTTACCTTCTGTTTTTCCTTGCATTTTTCAGACTCTATGAGTACTTTTCTTTGGACTAAGATCGCAATTTCATATTCAAATATGTTTTCTTATTTCTTTAGGGCAGAAGAAAGAATCAACCTTGGCATATGATTTTCTTACTTTTTCTTTTGACAAGAAATCCATTAATCTAGGATGACAGTATATTTTGACTACATATGATGTAATGGCGATTCATAGTTTAAGTTTTAAATGTTTAGTTTAGTATTAGTCGCGTGAAAAGTTGAGTCTTGTGCAAACTGCGCCATTGTCTTTTAATTTTGAATGCATTTATTGTGATGAGACACAAATTTATATTCGTTTGGAAGATACCATGACAATCAAAAACTATTTCAAATCTCAAAAAAGGAACAAGGTCAATTTCAATACCACGATGAAAACAAAATGTGAACGGTGTACGTACGTAGCTATTAATAAAAGCTAAATTTTAAGCCAAATCAGCCACGACTGAAGAAAAGACATTGAAGGCCATCTGTTATTTGCAGACTATTATTATTAAATATTAAGCGAAGTGAAAAATATAAATGTTTTTACTTCTATATATTCAATAAATCAGATAATATTAACATTTTAATTACTAAATATCAGTATATGTATATTAACCTGACAATGCACATTCATTTGTAATTTTTTCAGTAAAGTAAAAATTATGAATGAATGAATGAATTTTATTAATAACCTGTCTTACAATCAACAGAAAAAGACAGAGCACAAACTAGAAAAGAAAGAAAAGGCAAAAACTGGCAAGAAAAACAAATACAAACAGAAAGAACTACATAATAACACAACTATTTAAGAAGGTAGGCCCACTCGTGATCCAGAAGCTCTAGTTTTTTCACGTAATTCTGAATTACCTCCTCCACGGCACTCAGAGGCTCAACAATTCTATATTTCGCAACAATATGGCGGTTTCTAACAAAAGGCGGCACTTGAAGAAGATATCAGACAAACTTGAAAAATACCGACCTTATGTCTTTATTGTTTCGTGCACTCAGGAGCTTCCAAAAAGGAGACAGGTACAAGACATGAGGCAAATCTACTGCATTATAAAGACGAGCCAAATATTTACGGCTTGAATTGCGACGGCTAGTGACAACACCCGCATAGGCAATGCGCACTTTTTTTGAAAGGTGTTCAATAAGCAAAGACTGGGTCTCTCGAAGATTACGACCAATCGGGAGGCCAAGGTACATTAATGTGACTAGACGGTGTTACGGTAATTCCACCAAGCCTGACTGTAGCATTATCTTCAGGGCAATTAAAAAACAAAACAGCAGAAATTATGTTCTGGCCTTGGGGAAGTATAGGGGTTTTGAGCCCTACTCATGTTAATTTCTGCTCGTTTGACTCGGTTATTTATTGTAATTTCTGTTCGTCTTGGGTTTCATATATTAGTCGATGCTGATTTGTGGTAGTTTCACGCTTGGTAGATTATTTGATTTTATTTTTGCTCATTTTTGGTTTAGTGGAGTTCTTTACTTTTCATTGAAAAACTTATTTCGTGGAAATTTTTTTTAATTAATTTCTGTTCGTTTTATATTGAATGATCTTCGAATGATCTCTTTTAATTAGGTTCCTAGCTACCGCTGCAAACCGGAACTATTAAAAAATATTTTATCTTTAATTACAGAAGGAACTGGATGTAGCAAGTTTTACTATTGAGACGAGTCGCTCTTACTATACAAAATAGAGTTCGTTATCACGAACTGTTTGCTTTGATGTATCTATTGGTACCAATATTTTGTTCTTTAGAGTTTCAGTTACAATTGAGACAAGTAGCTATTATTACTATAGATTTCAATACCATGAACTGTTTGATTGCTTCAAAATTCAAATATCTTTGAAAAGACTGCAGCATGAAAATACATCAAAAATACAATTTTTTTGACAAAATTGATTCTACTTTAAAAAGTATTTTATTTTTAATAACAAAAGGCACTAGATGTTGCAATTTCCTTTAAAATGAGCTATTATACAGTTCTCTATGATTTTCCAGTGCCCAGGTAGTTGAGGAGGAAAAAAAAGCGGAAAAAAAAAATATCCTGTTTGTGGAGAATAACGTGGTTAAAGTCAATTTTCTTGATTTTCAAGTCAATATATTTTCTTTGTTATTCAAGCCAAAGAGTGATAAGTTTCCTTTATAGGGGTTTTGGACAAGGGGATTCTAATGGTGTAATTAGTGTTTTGATCTGACTCTTTTCTTGGGAGTTAGGGGTTTTTATATTTCTTAACATTGAACGTGATCGTTTCTTACTATGTTGCTAGCTACCGGTGCAACCCGGAAAAGACATCAAAAATGCAGTTTTTGATGGAAAAATTTATTCTCTTTTAGAAATAATTTATTTTAGTTACTATAGATTTTTAACCCAATGAATTTCCATTAAAATGAGCTATTGAACAACTCTCTACGATGTTCCAGTGCCAAGCTATCTGTGGAAAAGAAAGAAAAAAGAAAAAAAATATCCCGTTTAGGCAGAATGTTGTAGTAGCAGCCACTTTTCTTGATTTTCAAGCCAATATATTTCCCTTGCTGTTCAAGCCAAGGGACAGAAAGTTTCCTATACAGGGGTTTCGGACAAGGCGGTTCTAATGGTGTACTTTTTGTTTTGATCAGACTCCTCTGTTAGGAACTATGGGTTTTTATATTTCTTAACATTGGACGTGATCGTCTCTTACTAGGTTGCTAGCTACCGCTGCAACCCGGACCTTGAATGTTACTCTTGACTGACACATTTTTTGATGAACCATTTATGATGAGCTATATCGGTACTTTATGTAACTACCCCTGGAACCACCATATATCAGTTACTATGGGCGAGAGATCGTTCTTTACTGTACGGCTTACAGCTCCCGTTGCAACCCAGATACCGCTGATATCTGGATAGCTTGTAACTACTCCTGGAACCACCATATATCAGTTACTATGGGCAAGAGATCGTTCTTTACTGTAGGATCTAAAATTAGTTTTGTTTTTTGTTAGGTTTTTGTTTAATAACAAACCGACATATTTTCTTTGTTGTTTAAGCAAAGAGACTCCGGGTTACAGCTGCCGCTGCAACCCAAATACCGCTGCAATCTAGATATTTTGCAACTACCTCTGGAACCACCATATATCAGTTACTATGGGCGAGAGATCGTTCTTTACTGTTAATTTATGATGAACTATATCACTGCTTTATGTAAGTTTCTAGCTACCACTGCAACCCGGATAATAAACTGATTACAAACAGGAAAAAGCCTACGGCTTTTTCTTCTTTGAAATAGTAAGAGACGAGCCTCAAACGATCAAGTTGCTAACTAATTTCAGTGTATGCAATTGTTTGTTATTCCAATGATCGTCTTTTAATGTAAACGTAAAAAATGGATTCTGTTTAATTTTTTTTAATTACAAAACCTTTTTAACCCCATTGATTTCCTTTAAAATGAGCCATTGAACAACTGTCTATGATGTTCCAGTCCAAGCTATCAGTGGAATTACTAATCTATATTATAATTAAGTGGCGTATAAAATTTACTATAGTAACTTGCTGTTCAAGCCAAGTGACAGAAAGTTTCCTATACAGGGGTTTCAGACATGGCGGTTCTAATGGTGTACTTTTTGTTTTGATCTGACCTTTTTCTTAAGAGTTATGGGTTTTTATATATCTTAACATTGGGCGTGATCGTCTCTCACTAGGTTGCTAGCTACCGCTGCAACCCGGATATACACCTTGAACCACCATATACCAGTTACTATGGGAGAGAGATCGTTCTTTACTGTAAACCACAGCAAAAAGACGAATGGACTCTCCTTTGATGCGAAGGACTCGAGTTCAACACTCTCTTTGGTAACGATATTTATTCAGAATGGGTTCACAGAAGGTCTTATGGCCCCACCACTTATGGGGATAATACTCTTTAATTCTTAAAGATCCATTATCGCGAATCCGGAGTGCAGATCCCTTATTTTTATGCTGCAACCAGGATTATATAAAAAAACCTAATTGAGAAATACCATTTATGATGAACTATATCGGTCCTTTATGTAAGTTGCTAGCTACCGCTGCAACCCGGATAATAAACTGATTACAAACAGGAAAAAGCCTACGGCTTTTTCTTCTTTTAAATAGTAAGAGAC
Source organism: Artemia sp. Kazakhstan ARC1039 (assembly GCA_029168905.1). Lineage (NCBI taxonomy): Eukaryota > Metazoa > Arthropoda > Branchiopoda > Anostraca > Artemiidae > Artemia > Artemia sp. Kazakhstan ARC1039. The sequence continues at coordinate 5,693 of JAQQPU010024460.1, forward strand.
GAACCTCAAACAATCAAGTAGCTAACTAATTCCACATTTCTTTTGGATATTACTATGAAGCTTTGCCAAAGCATTTCTAGCCGACTTTTCAACAGCATCCGCTCTTTCAAAGAGAATTTTAATCTGTAATTTTGAATACTTTTCGTGATCCTGGTAAAACATGCGTAAAATGTTTCTCAATTTACGAAGATCAGCCTGCATTTTTGCCATCTTCTTGTATTTCTGAATGTAATTTTTCCCTTTGTCCTTATGCGTTCTTCGGTACAACCTCGCAGAGAATTTAATTTTTTCATTATAGCTTTTGTCACCCCAGTATCTACCCATTATTCTGGTAGCAACTTTTTTCTTATGTTTGTTTCGGTAATCTATATCGTTATCATACCGTTCCTTGCTCTTTTGTTTGGCTGTCTCAATTGTTGCTTCTCTATAAAGTTTATCATTGTGATAACGCTCCTTGATCTTTTGTCTAGCCTGCTCAATTGTTGCTTCTCTATAAAGTTTATCATTTTGATAACGCTCCTTGATGTTTCGTTTGGCTGTCTCAATTTTCGCATGTCTATAATCTTCATCATTGTGATAACGCTCCTTGAACTTTTTTTTGACTGTATCAATTTTCGCATGTCTATAATCTTCATCATTCTGATAACACATCTTGCTGTTTTGTTTTGCTCTCTCAATTTTTAACTCTCGATACGCCTGGTCGGTTGAATACCTTTGCTTTTCTCTTTTCAAGATACTATCTCTGTTGTCTGTGTAGTACTGTTTTTTAACTTGCGTGTAGCTTGCTTTGATCTAACCATTATGTAATTCTCGAATGAGACCATTTACATCTTTGTCGTTCTTAAGTAGTAATTATGACGTCATGGCCTAATAATTTTATTTCAAAACGTCATGGCGCAATGATATTATTTCATGATGACGTCTTCAGAAACAACAACATAATGTCGTGTTTTTCTATTCACGTCATAGGTCTAATATAAACCTATGACGAAATTCATTATTTATCTAGTAGGGTTTCAGACAAGGTAGTTCTAATGATGTACTTTTGCTTTGATCTGACTCTATGTTTAGGAGGTTTGGGTTTTTATATTTTTTAGCATTGGACTGATCGTCTCTTACTAGGTTGCTAGCTACTGCTGCAACCCAAATTATGAGAGGCAGCCTGGCCGAGTGGTCCAAGGCACTGGTGTTAGCCACCAGTCTCTTCGGAGGCGTGGGTTCAAATCTTACCGCTGGTATACGATTATGTTTGAAAGACTGCAGTGTGAAAAGACATCAAAAATACAGTTTTTGGTGAAAAAATTTATTCTCTTTTAAAAATAATTTATTTTAGTTACTATAGATGTTTAACACAATTAATTTCCTTTAAAATGAGCCATTGAACAACTCTCTACGATGTTCCAGTGCAAAGCTATCTGTGGAAAAGAAAGAAAATAAAAAAAAGAAAAAAATATCCCGTTTAGGCAGAATGTTGTAGTAGCTGCCACTTTTCTTGATTTTCAAGCCAATATATTTCCCTTGCTGTTCAAGCCAAGGGACAGAAAGTTTACTATACAGGGGTTTCGGACAAGGCGGTTCTAATGGTGTACTTTTTGTTTTGATCTGACTCCTTTGTTAAGAACTATGGGTTTTTATATTTCTTAACATTGGACGTGATCGTCTCTTACTAGGTTGCTAGCTACCGCTGCAACCCGGATCGTTCTTTAATGTAAAAATTCGATGATCGAGCCTTTATGTAACCCGGATTAAAAAATTATTATCGTATCTTATATGTAACTTTTATTTTATAAGTCTTCGATAGTCTAATGGTAAGTATGCCTACTTGTTACCTGGGAGAAGGGGGTTCGATTCCCCGTCGGGGAGAACTTTTAACATATTGAATTAAAAGCACTATCTTTTCAATTTAAAATTTAAAAAAGAAACTTGTTTATTTACATTCTAGCTAAAATAATGAAGATAATATGAATGAACCACAGTGTTCAGTTTCTTTGGACTTGAGTTCGTTTTTTAACTATAAATACAAACAGGAAAAAGCCTACGGCTTTTTCTTCTTTTAAATAGTAAGAGAAGAAACTCAAACAATCAAGTAGCTAACTAAGTCCAATGTATGGAATGGTTTGTTATTTCAGTGATCGTCTTTTAATGTAAAAATCTTCACCATAATCAACTATATCAGTCCTTTATGAAAACTTTACTTACCTATACTATAGTTAAGTGGCCTATAAAATTTAGTATAGACAAGAGGTCGTTCCTTATTACATTTTGTTTTGATCTGACTCTATTTTTAGGAGTTTTGGGTTTTTATATTTCTTAGCATTGGACTGATCGTCTCTTACTAGGTTGCTAGCTACTGCTGCAACCCAAATTCACATATATATTTATTTATGAGAGGCAGCCTGGCCGAGTGGTCCAAGGCACTGGTGTTAGCCACCAGTCTCTTCAGAGGCGTGGGTTCAATTCTTACCGCTGGTATACGATTATGTTTGAAAGACTGCAGTGTGAAAAGACATCAAAATGCAGTTTTTGGTGGAAAAATTTATTCTCTTTTAGAAATAATTTATTTTAGTTACTATAGATTTTTAACCCAATTAATTTCCTTTAAAATGAGCTATTGAACAACCCTCTACGATGTTCCAGTGCCAAGCTATCTCTGGATACAAAAGAAAAAAAAAAGAAAAAAATATCCCGTTTAGGCAGAATGTTGTAGTAGCTGCCACTTTTCTTGATTTTCAAGCCAATATATTTCCCTTGCTGTTCAAGCCAAGGGACAGAAATTTTACTATGCAGGGGTTTCGGACAAGGCGGTTCTAATGGTGTACTTTTTGTTTTGATCTGACTCTTTTTATAAGAACTATGGGTTTTTATATTTCTTAACATTGGACGTGATCGTCTCTTACTAGGTTGCTAGCTACCGCTGCAACCCGGATTTCAAACCAAATTAGTCACTATGGCCTAGAATTCGTTCTTAACAATAATGAACCATATCAGTCCTTTATGTAATCTTCATCATTGTGATAACGCTCCTTGATCTTTTGTCTAGCCTGCTCAATTGTTGCTTCTCTATAAAGTTTATCATTTTGATAACGCTCCTTGATGTTTTGTTTGGCTGTCTCAATTTTCGCATGTCTGTAAACTTCATCATTGTGATAACGCTCCTTGAACTTTTGTTTGGCTGTCTCAATTTTCGCATGTCTATAATCTTCATCATTGTGGTAACACATCTTGCGGTTTTGTTTTGCAATCTCAATTATTACTTCTCGATACGCCCGGTCGGTTGAATACCTTTACTTTTTTCTTTTCGAGATACTATCTCTGTTTTTTTTTGTAGTACTGTTTTTTTAACTTGCGTGTAGCTTGCTTTGATCTAGCCATTATGTATTCATGAATGAGACCATTTACAGTTTTGACGTTTCTTATATAGTAATTATGACGTCACGGCGGACAAAAGGTGCCGTTTGTGAAGAATATCGTGGTAAAGTCAATTTTCTTGATTTTCAAACAACTTATTTTCCTTCTTATTCAAGCAAAGGGACGGTAAGTTTGCTATATAGGAGTTTTAGACAAGGTGGTTCTAGTAGTAACGTCTTTTAATGTAAATACCCCTGGAATCACCATATATCAGTTACTAAGGGTGAGAGATCGTTCTTTACTGTAATTACTGATTAGGCATCATAAATATTTTTGCAGTTTACATAATAATTTTAGCGATTAAGCCAAAAAAGAAAATTTTGGTTCCAGGAGTTTCGGTTACTATTGAGACAAGTAGCTATTATTACTATAGAGTTCATTACATGGACTGTTTTATTGCTTCAAAATTCAAATATCTTTGAAAAGACTGCAGTATGAAAATACATCAAAAATGCAATTTTTTTGACAAAATTGATTCTACTTTAAAAAGTATTTTATTTTTAAATACAAAAGTGACTAGATGTTGCAATTTCCTTTAAAATGAGCTATTATACAGCTCTCTATGATTTTCCAGTGCCCAGCTAGCTGAGCAGAAAGAAAAAGCGGAAAGAAAAAAATATCCCGTTTGTGGAGAATAACGTGGTAAAAGTCAATTTTCTTGATTTTCAAGCCAATATATTTTCTTTGTTATTCAAGCCAAAGGGCGGTAAGTTTCCTTTATAGAGGATTCGGACAAGGCGGTTCTAATGGTGTACTTTTTGTTTTGATCTGACTCTTTTTTTAGGAGTTGGGGGGTTTTATATTTCTTGACATTGGAGGTGATCGTCTCTTACTAGGTTGCTAGCTACCACTGCAACCCGGAACATTGGACGTGATCGTCTCTTACTAGGTTGCTAGCTACCGCTGCAACCCGGACTACCAATGCAAACCGGATTTCGTAACATTGGACTGATCGTCTCTTACTAGGTTGCTAGCTACCGCTGCAACCCAGATTCTATGCTGTATGATTACAAACAGGAAAAAGCCTACGGCTTTTTCTTCTTTGAAATAGTAAGAGACGCACCTCAAACAATCAAGTAGCTAACTAAGTCCAAATTATGCAATAGTTTGTTATTCCAATGATCGTCTCTTAATGTAATCTTCTTTTAAAGAAGGAAAAGCCAATCGTTTAATATTGATCCCTTACTACAGGTGGATTTGAACCCGCAAACCTCGAATCATGAGGCACACTTTCATCCATTGTGCTGTAGTAAGGTATTCATTGATTTGATTTTTCCACAAATCTGTTCAAGGGAGTAACGAGTACGCATACAAAGAGAAAGAGTAGGAAACACGGAGGTTAGAATTCAGTGGGTAGGATGAAATGTCTATGAAGTTGTGTTGGTCATATGTTACTTTGTGCTGTGACAAGTTTTTGGCAACAGTTGTAGCATTAGTTAGTAAGTGTTGAATTAACTAATTTGAAATTGGTAATAATAATCAAAATCAAATATGTCTGAGAAATTTTGTTCATTATTCTGAGTACTTCACAGATTTGGTACAAAATTCACAGTAAACAGGAATAGTCCTATCTTTCAAAAAACAATTATGACGATATCAGTGATCCTACTTTCCTGGGAAAAGTATTTCAAATGCTAAAGAAGGTACTGCGTACCTTGTTGCAACTTCCCATAATATATGATTGGGAGACAAACTATCCAGGCCAACGCTACCAACAATTTTTGATAAATTCTATAGATCAAGAGTGAGATCAAGAAGAAGATTTAGCTCTATCTTCGATTCATCGAGATCAAGTTCAATATCAAGAGTATATACAAAACCAAAAGATCAAAGTCCTCCCAACTATGAGAAGAAAATTATGTTAAAATTAATATATTTTCTGATTTTTTATTACAAGAATCTTTTCAAACTATTTTTAAAATTAATTGATTAAGAAAGTAATTAAATATTTTTCATATTCAAGTAAAAATTTAGTTTTTACTTCTTTTGTGATCAATACTTGCAAGTGTATTGATATTTTTTAAATGCCTTTTAATACATTCATGGGTATAGTTTTCTTTTGCTTAATTGAAACAACCTCTAAACGTATCAATTTAATGCCCTTAGTATCATTAGTTACAGTAATCGTAAAAGTAGTATTAAAAGTATACACATAGTGTCCTCTGGCTCGCTCAAAATCCGACACAACTTACCGTGAAAGGTCTAACTTAAGAATGTGAGCCGTTATTGTGATATTGTTTTGTCACCCTTTTGACAATCTACATGATAATATTTCGTTTTGATTTAGTTCAACATCCGCCTAAATACTCCTTGACAGCTTCACCTTAGAACCCTTAGCTTGTGTTGTAGCAATAATTGTAGTAGCAGCAGTAGCATTAGTAGAATGTAAGAAGTATAGAATGTATGTAAATTATAGCAAACTGGTTTTGTTTTCAACATCCCCTTCAACACACGATGAAATTTCCAACATAATACCATCAACCGGTCATGAAGCATGGCTGATACATCCTCTTGACAACCTACGTGGGTATAGTTTGTTTCGATTTATTTTAATGCAGTTTCAATACTGCCCAAAAGTTTCACCTTATTACGCTTAGGCTGATTAGCAGTAGTAGTAGCACCAGTAGTTATTGTAGTAGCAGTAGGAGTAGAGTTAATAGTAGTAGTCTTAGCTTTAGTAGCAGTAGTAGTAGTAGAAGTAAGTAGTAGTTGTAGGAGTAGAAGCAGTAGTATGATGAAGCAAGTATTGTCTTTTGGTTAGTTCAATATCCGCCACAACAAGCATTGCAAGTTTTAATTTCACACACGAAACTGTTTAATGTCAACACGATATGATGCTGATATACTTGTTTGACAATATGCATACGGATGACAGGTTGTCATCCTTAAAACGGAAACTTTCATAAATATTCTGTGAAAATGTCACCTTCATACCCCTAGGTGTCGATGTAATAGTAGTAACAGCAATAGTATTGCTACTCAGCTTAATACAATTAACCATAGCTATTACTTTGTCGATTTACCCTCTTGATAACCTTCATATTGATATACTTCTTGAAATTTTTATCTTGATGCTCTTAACCTTACAAGTAGATGTAGAAGTAGCAGTAAAAATAGCTTTGGTATTACTGTTAGTAGTGACATGCATATATTACTTTTTTGTCAATTGATCTTTTCCTTTAAGTATCCTCTGAAAGTTCAAACATAGTACCCAAACCTATTTTTGAGATCCGCCACTTTTTCCGTCTGCATGCGCATAGTGTGTTCTGATTTAGTTCAAATTCCCGCAACATATTCTGTCACACTTTTACCTTCGTACGGGTAAACTTATTTGTACTAGTATCATAATAGCAGTGGCAGTAGTAGGAACAGTAGTAGTAGTAATAGTGTATTATTATTAGCAGTAACTATAGTAGTAGCATTATTAGTAGCAGTAGTAGCAGGTAAATTTGGCCTTTCGGTCAACTGAATATCCCATTCATGATGCCCCTGAAGATTTCTCTTGATACGATAAGCCATTCCAAAATTATTGCTGA
>JAQQPU010024462.1:0-12635 GCA_029168905.1 Artemia sp. Kazakhstan ARC1039
AGTTCAACAAAATGGCTATATCAAAATTTTCATCGGAAGTTTTTGGGGAAATGATGGGCTTGGGGATCATTCACCCTTTGAGCGCTTTTGTCTGTTAATATGGACACTAGTCCTCTAAATTCCCAATTGAAAGAGTTTCTACGACAACACTTTCTATAAAAACCTTATATGCCCCAAAGGCAAAGATTGCAACGCTTGCCCTGAGGGCTTTAGGGGAGGGGTGTCATCCTAAAAGACCCAATTTTTAGAGCCTTCAACTACGTTGAAAAAATGGCTATCTCAAAATTTTGATTGCACGTGTTTGGGGAAATGGTGGTCGTCAGATGGTGGCTAGTTGCCCTCCAATCACTTTCGACTATAAATAAGGGCACCAGCCTTTTCAATTTCCAATTATTTGAGCCCTTTTTGCAGGTTCTACGACAACACTTTCTATAAAATCTTTATATACCCCCAGGGCGTAACTTACAAACCCTGCCCTGAGGCCTGCGGGAAGTTTTTATACTCAAAGACTTAATTACCAGAAGTTTCAACAAAGTTGAAATGGCTATCTCAAAATTTTGATTGGATGTGTTTGGGGAAATGGTGGACGTGAGAGGGGAGGGGGGTCAGTCATCCTCCAATCTATTTTGACTATTAGAAAGGGCATTAAACCTTTCAATTTCCAAATGAATGAGCCCTTTCTGAAGTTTATACGACAACGCTTTCTATAAAAACCTTATACGCTAAGAGGCCAAAACTTACAACCCTTGCCCTGAGGGCTGTGGGGGGATGTCATCCTCAAAGACAAAATTTCCAGAACTTTCAACTATGATGAATAAAATAGCTATCTTCAAAATTTTGATTGGATGTGTTTGGGGAAATAGTGGCCGTGAGAGACGGGTCAGTTGCCCTCCAATCACTTTTGACTATTGACTTTTGACTCTAACCCTTTCAATTTCCCATCGAATGAGTCCTTCTTGAAGTTTTTACGACAACACTTCTATAAGAAACCCTATATGCCACCTGGGCAGAACTTAAAACCATTGCTCTGAGGGTTGTTTTTTGGGGAGGGGCTGTCATCCTAAAAAACATAATTTCCGGACCTTTCAACTACACTGAACAAATACCTATCTCAAAGCTTTTATTGGATGTGTTTTGTGAAATGGTGGGCTTGAGAGGGGGTTAGTTGCCCTCCAAACACTTTCGACCATTAAAATGGGGCCCTAGCCCTTTCAATGTCCAATCGAATGAACCCTTTTTGAAGTTTTCTACAACAGTGCTTACTTAGAACAGCTTATACGCCCCCAGGGCATAACTCACAACCCTTTCCCTGAGAGTTGTGAGGGGGTTGTCATCCTCAAAGATATAGTTTCTGGACCTTTCAACTACGTTAAACAATATGGCCATCTCAAAATTTTGATTGGATGTGTTTGGGGGAATGGTGGGCTTGAGAGAGGGCTAGTTGCACTCCAATCACTTTTGACTACTAAAAGGGCACAACGCTTTCTAAAACACCTTATATGCCCCCAAGGAATAACTTACAACCTATGCCCTGAGGGCTCTGAGGGGGTTGTCATGCTCAAAGACCTAATTTCCGGGTCTTTTAACTACGTTGAACAAAATGACTATATCAGAATTTTGATTGGATGTGTTTGGGGAAAAAGTGGGCGTGAGAGAGGGGTTAGTTGCCCTCAAACCACTTTGACTATTAAAAAGGACGTTAGCCCGTTCAGTTTCCGATCGAATGAGCCCCTTTTGAAGTTTCTATGACAATCCTTTCTATAAAAAAAAATTATATACCCCAGGGTATAATTTAGAACCCTTGCACTGAGGGGGAGTGGCATCCTCAAAGACATAGTTTCCAGACTTTTCAACTACGTTGAACAAAATTGCCATATCAAAAGATTAACCGGAAATGGTTGGGGATTTGATGGGCGTTGGGGGGGGGGGTGATTATCCTGCCCATTACTTTTGACTACTGAAAAGAGCAATAGCCGTCTCAATTTCCAATCGAATGAACCCTTTTTGAAGTTTCTACGACAACACTTTCTATAAAAACCTTTCGACCAATCACTTTCGACTTTTAAAAAGGTCCAAGCCCTTCAAATTTTCTAATGAATGAGCCCTTTTCGAAGTTTCTACGACAACTCCTTCGGTACGAAGTGCCGTGGTCTAAAATATAAAACAGAAAATAATACACTGTGCCAGCATCATTCTTTACTTAGATTAATTAAAAAACATTTTCCAAAAAATAAGTTTTTCAAAGAAAAGTAAAGAAATACATTAAACCAAAAATGAGAAAAATAAAATCAAATAATCTGCCAAGCCTGGAACTACCAAAGATCAGCATTGATAATAAATGAAACCCAAAACGGAACAGAAATCAGAGGCAACGCTATAGCGTTACCTATAGTAAAGCCACACGGTTCCAATGTTTTATTATTATTAATTAAAAAAACTTCCCGAAAAATAAGTTTTTCAAAGAAAAGTAAAGGTCATTTTAAACTTAAGCTCAGTAGATACAAATAACTTTTAAAATTCAAACTCAAAACGACAAGAAATTACTATTAAAGAATAAATGAAACCCAAAACGAACAGAAATTAAATAAACAGTCATAGCGAAAACACACAACAAGTAATAATATAAATGAATTAATAGATCTTAAAGCGAGTAATGCTTAGAATGAATATGAATATCAAGCTTAAAACGAAAAAAGCATTTTTGCTATTGAAGTATAAATGAAACTTAAAACGAACAGAAATTCGATAAACAATCTATGCAAACAAACATACAATAGATATTAATGTAAATTAATATATAAATCTTAAAACGAGTGAAACTTAAATTGAATATACAAATCAAGCTTGAAACGAACAAAAATCACCACAAATAAGAGTTTGGGTATGACCTCCTTCTCTCACAGCAAAAGTCTAAAACTTACTGCGTCATTGGCGCTTTACTGAAAAACGATTTTATGACAAATATTTTCTTTTGTACTTAATATTGAATATAAACTTTAAAGTTATAGTAACATTTTGAACTGATGAGCTTTCAGCAATTAATTTCATAATACATAAAATATTCAGTTTAATTTATTAGCTCTTTTTAAAGTTGTTAAAGACGAATATAGTTTCCCTACAAAAAAGTGATTGGATACTGCCTCCTTTCCTAACTGTAAATAAAAACCAAAGGTCTACTGCGTCATTGGCGCTTAACTGAAAACTGATTATATTACAAATATTTTCATTTTCAGTTCTTACAGAATTGAAAATAAAAATACAATTACAGTGAAATAAATTTTTGAACTTATGGATCTTTAAACAATTAATATCATTGTACATCAAATATTCAATTTGATGTTGTTTATGCTTTCCAAGACTGTTCAAGACGCATATAGTTTTCAGTAAAGCGCCAATGACGCTGTAGGTTTTAAATTTTTACAATGAGAGAAGGAGGTCATACCCAAACTCGTGTTTGTGGTGATTTTTGTTCGTTTCCAGCTTGATTTGCATATTCAATTTAAGTTTCACTCGTTTTAAGATCTATATATATATATTTACATTAATATCTATTGTATATTTGTTTGCATTGATTGCTTATTTGATTTCTGTTCGTTTTAAGTTTCATTTATACTTCAATAGCAGAAATATTTTTTTAGTTTTAAGCTTGATATTCATATTCAACCTAAGCATTACTCGCTTTAAGAACTATTTATTCATTTATATTATTACTTGTTGTATGTTTTTGCTATGATTGTTTATTTAATTTCCGTTCGTTTTGGGTTGCATTTATTATTTAATAGTCATTTCTTGTCATTTTGAGTTTGAATTTTAAAAGGTATTTGTATCTGCTGAGCTTAAGTTTAAAATGGCCTTTACTTTTCTTTGAAAAACGTATTTTTCGGAAAGTTTTTTTTAATTAATTTTTGTTCGTTTTTTATTGCAGAAATTTCAAGTTTTTAAAAATTCCTTTTTTCAAAATCAAACTTTTAAAAAAATCAAATATTCATCAAAGTATCAAAAATAATATCAAAGTATCAATATCAAAGTGAAAAAGTGGGTTTGTGTCAACCTTGGAGTTCTTATTATCTGATGTTTGAACTGTTTTTTAACAAAGTTGATATTTCAAAATTTTTATCGGATGGGTTTGGGGAAAAAGGGCGTGGGGGGACTAGATTAAGCTTTGGTCTCTTTTGATTCTTTAAAAGTGAACTAGAACTTTCTATTTTCAATCAAATGAGCCTTCTCTGAAGTTTATACGAATATCCCTTATATAAGAACCATATATATCCCCAGAGTATAACTTACAACGCCTACCCCCGGGCCCTGGGGGTTCTGTCGACCCTGGAGTTTTAATGTCTGATGGTTGAACTATTTTTAACAAAATGGCCACCTGAAATTTTTATCGGCTGCATTTAGGGCGTGGAGGAGGGGGGCTAGTTGCCCTCCGATCTCTTTTGACTCTTAAATAGTGAACAAGAACTTTCTATTTTAAATCAAATGAGCTCTCTCCGAAGTTTATATGAGCATCCCCTCCATAAGAACTATATATGCCCTAGAACATTCCTCATAACACCTGCCTCCGGGCCTTGAGGGGCTGCGTTGACACAGGATTTGTTATTATCTGACCTTTGAACTATTTTTAATGAAATGGCTGTTATATATATTTTATCGGATGGGCTTGGGAAAAAAGGGTGAGTGTGGGGGGGGGGGCTAGTTGCCCTCGGATATCTTTTGACTCTTGAAGATTGAAATAGAGCTTTCAATTTCCAATCAAATGAGCCCCCTTTGAAGTTTTTACGAACATCCCTTTCATAAGAACCATATACGCCTCCAGGAAAACACTTACAACGAGGCTCTGGGGGGCGTTTTTGTTATCTAATTTTTGAACCATTTCCAAAACACTGGCTATCTCAAAAATTTTTGCCGCAGACGGGCTTGGGGAAAAGAGAGCATGGGGGGGGGGTGGGCTATTTTAACTCTATTGACTCTTAAAAAGTGAACTAGAACTTTCAATTTCCAATCAAATGAGCCCTCTATGAAGTTTATCCGAGCATCCCTTTCATAAGAACCATACATGCCCTTAGGGCATAACTTGAAACGCCTTCCCCTGTGCCCTGGGGGGTTGTATTGACACCCGATTTTTTTATTATCCGACCTTTGAACTATTTTTGTTTTTAACAAGATATCTGTCTCAAAATTTTTATCAGAGGGAGTTTGAAAAAGAAGGCGATGGGGGGGGGGAGTCTCTTTTGACTATTAAAAGTGAACTCGAACTTTCAAAATCCAATCACATGAGCCCTCTCTGAAGTTTATACGAGCATCCCTTTCATATGAGCAATATATGCCCCATGGCATAACTTACAATGGCTGCCCCCGGTCCCTTGGGGGTTATGACGAAACCCGAGTTTTTGTTATCTTTTGAGAAATTTTGAACTTCATGGCTTCTCAAAATATTTATTGGATGCATTTGGGGAAAGAGGGGCCGGGGGGGGGCTAGTAGCCTTCCAATCTCTTTTCACTCTAAAAAACTAAACTTTCTTAACTAAACTTTCAATTCAAAATTAAAAGAGCTATCTCTGAATTTTTTACGAGCATCCCTTTAATAAGAACCATATATTCTCCCAGGGCATGACTTACAAAACCTGCCCTCAGGCCATGGGAGGCTGTTTTGACCCCTGAGTTTTCGTTATAGGGTCTTTTTAAAAAAGCTATCTGAAAGTTCGTATGGGATGGGTTTGAGGAAAAAAGGGCATGGAGGGAGGATGGTTAGGTGCCCTCCAATCTCTTTTGACTCTTAAAAGTGAACCAGAGCTTTCAATTTCCAATCAAATGATCCTTCTTTGAAGTTAATACGAGCATCCCTTCCATAAGACCCATACATGTCCCCAGGGCATAACTTACAACGCCTGCCCCCGGGCCCTGGTGGGTTGTATCGACACCGGAATTTTTGTTATACCATCTTCGAACTATTTTAAACAAAATAGATATCTTAAAATTTTTATTGGATGTATTTGGGGGGGGGAAGCTGGTTACCGTCAATATCTTTTGGTGCTTAAAAAGTGAACTAGAACTTTAAATTTCCAATCAGATGAGCCCTCTCTGAAGTTTTCCTTAGGAATACCAGCATTCCTTCTATGAGAACCATATATGCCCCCAGGGCATAACATATAACCCTTGCCACTGAAGACTCTGGAGGGTGGGGAGTGTCCTGCTCAAATATGTAATTTCCAGAAATTTCAACTACGTTGAACAAAATGGCATTATAAAAATTTTGATTGGATGTGTTTTGGGCATGGAAGATGTGTCAGTTGCCTTAGAATCACTTTCGAATATCAAAAAGGGAACTAGCCATTTAAATTTTCAATCGAATGAGCCCTTCCTGAAGTTTCTACAACAATGTTGTCTATACAAAAGCTTATATGCCCCCAGGGCATAACTTAAAACCCTTTCCTTGAGTGCCGTGGGGGAGTTGTCATCCTAAAAAACCTTATTTCCAGAACTTAAAACTACGTTTAATAAAATGGCTGTCTCTATTTTTTTTATGTGTTTCGGGAAAAGGTGGGCGTGAGAGGAGGGTTAGTTGCCCTTAAATCACTTTCGACAATTAAAAAAGGCACTAGCCCTTTGAATTTCCAATCGAATCAGTCTTTTTTTTTAAGTTTCTACGACAACGCCTTCTATAAAAGCCTTATATGCCCCCAGGGTATAACTTAAAACCCTTGCCTTGAGGGTTGTGGGGAGTATACTCCTCAAAAACATATTTGCTATCTGGAAATCAACTACGCTGAACAAAATGGCTATCTCAAGAATTTTATTGGATTTGTTTGGGAGAATGATGGGCGTGGGAGGGGGCCTAGTTGCCCTCTAATCACTTTCGACTATTAAAAAGGGCACTAGCCCTTTGAATTTCCAATCGAATGAGCCTTTTTTGAAGTTTTTGCGACAACACCTTCTTTAAAAACCTTATATGCCCCCAGGGCATAACTTAAAGCCCTCACCCTAAGGGTTGTGGGGGAGTGTCCTCCTAAAACATATTTTCTATCTGAAAATCAACTACGCTTAAGAAAATGGCTTTATCAAAATTTTGAATAGATGTGTTTTGGGGAATGATGGAAGTGGGGGGGGGGGCTAGTTGCCCTCCAATCACTTTCGACTATTAAAAAGGGCACTAGAACTCTCGATTTCCAATCGAATGATCCCCCATTGAAGTTCCTATGATGAACCCTTTCATATGAAGTGCCTCTGGGGAAAAAAAAATTAATAATAATAAACATTGGAGCCGTATGGCCTTTACTATAGGCAACGCTATAGCGCTGCCTCTGATTATTGTTATTATTATTATTTTTTCCCAGGGGCACTTCAAATGGAAGGAGTCGTCGTAGAAACTTCAAAGAGGGTCATTCGACTGGAAATCGAGAGTTCTAGTGGCCTTTTTAAGGGTCAAAAGTGATTGTAAGGCAACTAACACCCCTTCCACGCCAACCTTTTTTTTATTTCAATATTCTCAGCGCCAGGTACTTCAAAGTATCTGATATGCCGCTATTCATTTAGCTCTTTCAATGGCCTCGAGGTTTTAAATGTCTATTGAACCTTCTTTTGATGGTGTCGACAGAGGGATTTACAGGGATAATATCCCCAGGAAGATTGTTCCAGATAGAAGTGCAAAGCCAGATGAAGCTGTTCCTCAAGTACTCGGTTTTTGACGTATCCTCCTTTACATAATTGGACCGAGCTGTGTGCCTTTGTGTCTGCCTTGTCGGCTGGACAAAGGGGGGCACAATTCGAGAGAGCTCGTCTGAGGGAGGCGAATTCATGTACTTGTAGAAAACAGCCATCGATGCTACATCAAACCATTCATTTAGAGGCTGGAGCAATTCTTGTGTAGAGGCGCAGCCCGCCATATTTACCCTATTCTGGATCTTCTGAAGTGGTGCCAACAGCGTTTTCGGAGCACCAGCAAACACCGGGCATCCATACTCAGCTATGGGTCTGATGCAAGACATGTAGAGTGGGATGATCGAGCTTGATGGAAGAAGGTTTTTGCAGCAAAGAGTAACTCCCAGCTTTCTTGCGCAAGAGGTTCTCACCCGATCAAGGTGGTTGTTCCAAGAGAGATCGGTGGAGAAATGAATCCCCAGTAGACGAAGCTCGTTGACTCTTTTTATAGCTTCATTTTTGAAGTTGAAACTGGGGTGTTCATGTGGCACCTTTGATCGGGTAATTAGAAGCTCCTTTGTTTTCGATGCATTGAAGTTGATCTTCCATGCATCAGACCACTTTTCAATTTTCAAAAGATCTATCTGTAGGGAAAGGGAGGCTTGTGGTGGGTCTTCGTGTTTAGGGACGGCTGAGTGTGTCGTGGTATCGTCGGCAAAGTGATGCAGAGGGTTTGCGAGGTTGTCTCCCTGTCGTTTATGTAGATAAGGAAGAGCGTAGGTCCTAAGAAACTGCCCTGAGGTACCACTGCTTTCACTGGATATTCGCGGGAAATAAACCCGTCAAGAACAACCCGCAGTTTACGATCGGAAAGAAAGCTCTCAATCACTTTTAACAGACATCCACGAACACCATACACATAGAGTTTCTTTAGCAGGCCACGGTGCCATACTTTGTCAAAAGCTTTCGCAATGTCGAAGGATAGTAGCCTGATGTCGTCTCCCATTGCCAATAGTTCTATCCACTCCTGATACTGGGCCACTAGGTGGTCCAATGTTGAGCGTTTCCGGCGGAATCCATATTGGCGATCGCCTAGAAAGTCATTCGATTCCAAGTACTGAAGAAGTGTTTTATTGGAGACGCTCTCGTAGACTTTGTCAACACAGGAGAGAAGGCTAATAGGCCTGTAGGAGCCCACGCTCGTTGGATCACCTTCTGGCTTTAGAGTAGGTATAACATGGGCGGACTTCCATGTTCGTGGGAAGGATCCGGAGCAAAAGCACAGCCGGAAAAGCAATGACAAGGGTCCAGCTAGTTCGGCACTGCAGGATTTGAGGACAACATTTGGTATGTTGTCAGGACCGGTGGCTTTGGTCACATCCAGATTTTGCAGAATACGAAGGATTTTGGGAGCAGAAAAATTCACGCGTTCCAGGACAGTGTCGGTTCGGTCGGAGAATTTTGGCCCTTCTCTACCATCATCGTCTAGATCCGAGAATTTGGAAAAAGCCTTAGCAAGAGCTTCAGCCTTTGCCTGTGGATCTTGTACCACTGTCCCGTTACTCTGAAGAGAAGGAATTGCGGTCCCCTTGGACGACGGTAAAGCCTCCTTGACAATTTTCCACTAACTCTTTGCCGAAGCAAGTTGAAGTTTGGTGGCGAATTTCTCCTTATACTGAATCCGTGACTGCCGAATCGCTCGAACTGCATCTTTGCGCGCATTTATGAATGCAATTCTTTCCTCTTCGCTCTTCGAAAGTAGGCATCGCTTGTGTGCCTTTTGCTTTGCTCGGATTGTCTTCTTACACTGGGCGTTGAACCAAGATTTGTCCCTACTGGACACTTGGATCCGCTTTGAAAGTATATGCTTTTTGACAGAGTCAACTATGGCCTGCTGGTACTTATCTGCAGCTTTCTCTGGGCCTTCCAGGAGGAAGGCTCTCCACTGCTGAGAAAAAAGAGTGTTTCTCAAACCGTCCCAACCACCTCTTTTGCATAGCCAGATTGTTCGTTCATGCTTTACTGGAGGCGGAATATGTAGATTTCCACGTGCAACGACGGCAACGTGGTCACTGGTGAAAGCATGAGCGTCTACCTTAAAGGGGTCAAGGTGATCTGTAAGGAATAGGTCAAGACGAGATGATCCGTTTGGGCCGTGATACGTGTCGAAATCTACAAGTTGTTCCAGCCCGTTAGAGAGAGATAGATTATACAAATCCGACCCTTCCTTATCAGTATTTTTGCTGCGAAGCAACACGCTATGATGGACGTTGAAGTCTCCATGAAGGATAATGGCAGAATTAGCGCACTTGCCCCGAATATATTCAAGGGAGGTTTCAAGGTAGCTGGTAATCTGGTAAGTTGGAGGGTTATACACGGTACCGACAATCACGGATTTATTTGGGAGGGTCATCTTGACCCACAGAGCTTCTTCGCCTGCTGAATCTGGTATATTCAGGCATGAATAAGGTATATGGCTCTGTATATAAACAGCGACACCTCCTCCTCCGTATTTAGTGCCTTCAGTACGCTCTCGATCCCGCCTGAGGAGCGTGTATCCCTGTTTGGCAACCTCACTGCTCTGAATTTCTTGGTTTAGATTGGTCTCAGTGATGCACATGATAGATGGCTTGACCGAGTTCAATAAATGTAGGAACTGGTCAAACTTGGAGATGAGACCTCGTACATTGCAGTGGGCTACCGTAAACCGGTCCGTTTGGATGGTCGGTGGACGTGCTACAGGTCGTCGTCGAAATGGCTGTTGGGTCCGAGGCTTTTTGTTGTTAATCATAACCAGGTAAAAAAAGCTTTGCCGGGTGGTTAGCCCAACAAAGCCCATAAATCCATTGCCATGCATCATTAGACGGGGAAAGGTGCCACCTGCCACGCACCTCATTACCGCATCTTCAACATGGAGGTGGTACCCCATAATGGGTTAGGATTCGGCAGAAGTGCCTCCCACCATGTAAACCGGTTCTCCAAACACATCCGATCAAAATTTTGAGATAACCTTTTGTTTCTACGTAGTTGATTTCTAGATGGAAATTATGTTTTAGAGGAGGACACTCCCTCCTCAACCCTCAGGACACAGGTTGTAAGTTATGCCCTGGGGATATATAACGTTTTTATACAAAACTTTGTCGTAGAATCTTCAAAAAGGACTCATTCGATTGGAAATTCAAAGGGCTAGTTTCCTATTTAATATTCGAACGTGATTGGAGGGCAGATAACCCCCTCTCACGCCCACCTTTTCCCCAAACACATCCAATCAAAATTTTGAGATAGTCATTTTGTTCAACATAGTTGAAATTTTTGAACTTAGGTCTTTGAGGACAACAACCCTCCCCCACAACCGTCAGGGCAAAGCTTTTAAGTTATGCCCTGGGCCTATATAAGGTTCTTATAGAAAGTGTTGTCGTAGAAACGTCAGAAAGGGATCATTCGATTGAAAGCTTAAATGGCTAGTTCCCTTTTTAATAGTCGAAAGTGATTGGAAGGCAACTTAATACCCCTTCCACGCAGAGCATTTTTCCAAACACATGTAATCAAAATTTTGATATAGCCATTTTGTTCAACGTAGCTGAAAGTTCTGGAAACTATATCTTTGAGCAGGACACTCCCCCCACAGTCTTCAGAGCAAGGGTTATAAGTTATGCCCTTGGTGCATATATAGTTTTTATGGAAGGAATGCTCGTATAAACTTCAGAGAGAGCTCATTTGATTGGGAATTGAAAGTTCTAGTTCACTTTTTAAGCGTCAAAAGATATTGGATGGTAACCAGCTTCCCTCTCCCAAACCCTTATTTCCTAAATGCGTCCCATACAAATTTTGAGATAGCTATTTTGTTGAAAATAGTTCAAAGATCATATAACAAAAATTTCGGTGTCGACACAACCCTCCAGGGCCCGGGGGCAGGTATTGTAAGTTATGCCCTGGGGGCATATAAGAGTCTTTTGGAAGGGATGTTTGTGTAAATTTCAAAGAGGGCTCATTTGATTGGAAATTGAAAGTTCTAGTCCAATTTTTAGAATCAAAACATATTGGAGGTTATCTGCCCCCCCCCCCCCCGCTCAGTGCCGTTTTTCCTCAAACCCATCTGATAAGAACTTTGAGATAGCTTTTTTTTCAAATAGTTCAAAGACCATATAACAAAATCTCCAGGGTCGGCACAGCCCCCCAGGGCCCGAGGACAGGCGTTGCAAGTTATACCCTGGGGAATATATGGTTCTTATTGAAGGAACCGTCGTAAAAATTTCAGAGAAGCCTTATTTGATTGGAAGTTAAAAGTTCTAGTTCAGTTTTTGTGATTCAAAAGAGATCAGAGGGCAAAAAGCCCCCTTTCCATGTCCCTTTTCCCCCAAATGCATCCGATAAAAAATTTTGAGATAGACATTAAGTTAAAATTTCTCAAAAGCCAGATAACAAAAACTCAGGTGTCGACACTGCCCCCCTGGCCCGGGGGTAGGGGCTGTAAATTATGCCATGGGGCATATATGGTTATTATGAAAGGGATCCTCGTATAAACTTCAGAGAGGGCTCATTTGATCGGAAATTGAAAGTTAGAGCTCACTTTTCAATAGTCAAAAGAGATCCGAGGGCAACTAGCCCCCTTCCACACCTTCTTTTTCCAACTAATCAGTTTGCTGCAAAAATTCCACACAAACAAAAAGTAAACCCAAAGAACATTCTGGAAAGTGACATTTTACTAAGATAATTTAAATTTGGTTGCAAATTCCCTTATACGTATATATTTTCCTTTTGTATTTTTTTTTTGTATTCAAGCCTTTTTTGGTAAAACTAGTGCCGCCAAAGTGTCGAACAACCCGTCACAGTAATTCATTCATTCCTTTTTTTTGTCAGTTATTTAAACCGCCAGTTTTATGCAATGTACTAAACAGCGCCATTTAGTCACGGCTTCGGCCACGGCTACGATGCTTGTTTATAAAATAAATGAGTCTATGAGTGAGTATGAGTCTATGAGTCTATTAATTCTCAAG
>JAQQPU010024463.1:0-11840 GCA_029168905.1 Artemia sp. Kazakhstan ARC1039
TAATAAGTCCCAAGATAAACAATTTCAAACCAGTCAATCTATCATATACAATTCCCAATGTTGAAAATGAAGAAGTAAAAGCCACGATATGGTCAAAAATAGAAAATATCAAGGGAACCTTACCACTAACAAAAATAAAAGAAGCCTTAGACTCTCAAATTCCCCTATTTACTAATGAAGATCAAAGATTGACGTATGTAGAAAGTAGATACGGACTATTTTCAACAAATTTTTGGTGGTATACCCTCCTGACAGTAGGATTCGTATTCATAATCTCGTATTCTATACGAATCGTATTGAACCTAAATTACGGAAGAGTGTTGAGAATAACACATAGAAAAAGAGCTAAGTCAGATCACATCGAGCCGAGTGAGATGCTAAACCTCAACCCAGAACTCCTTGATAACCTTTAAGATAAAAAAAGTAAGGGAGGACATGATCGAGCGAATGGGAATAGGGGTCCTCATTCGTGCCATGTCCAGTCCCAAGTTTCTACTCATTTTCTGTGCAAACCCATGCAGCTGCAAAGATATATTTCTTAAGCGGCATGGACGCGCATAAACAGTAAACATTTGAAAATTTATAGTAAGTCGAGACCTCACATAAAACCATGTAACCTACCTCGTATGTAGTCATAAAATAGAAAATTATATGCTAAAGTAGATGAGTGTTGAATAATATTTAAAAAATGTATTGAATATAGAACATGTGCCAAATGCACAAGTGTACGTGTATACATATAATCACCAATCTTGAAAATCTTATAGTGTTATTTTTTGTAAACATAATCATTTTCTTATCATTACTTTGCTTATATCATAGTAATCTAATGATTGCGGCAACTTGCATGTAAAAGCATGAAATCTGCCCTTATTTTTTTTCTATCGTTGAGTTTAACTGTACCCATACTAAATTGATATTATTAATACCACTAATCGCGACTATTATTTCAAACAAAAGTCCCCACATGGTATCATATAAATTGTATATTATTGCTGTATGTGTCGTAACTTGTGTAATTATAAAGAGCGTATGATTCTGTCCAGATATTTATATTCTAGGAAGAAGAGTAACCAGTGCAAATTAATTATTGGTGTACCAGCAGGCAACACGGATACAACCCAGTAGCATCTACTTTCATCATTCGTCAACCACCGACAAGTACTCACCAATGAAATCCCTGAAGATAATATCCTGATGACATTCCAAGTCACCCATGCCTAGTACCAGGTAACACGATTCCAAACAGTATCGACAAAACAAGAATAACCCTGGAGTTAATCTCTCAAAGATTATATATCTTAAGTCCAAAATCAGAGACAATATATTGAACAACATCCAAAGATTAAGTTGTGACCATATCCAATTATTATTAGATGCCACAAAACCAAACTATCCTCCATGAGATGAAGAACCAATCATAATCAATTTTGTGGGAAATATAAACTGTACGTGAAAACTTTCCCAAAATAAAGTGTTAAAGTAGAGACCCAACCAAGCTTTCTTAGCCAAAATCCAAATGACTAAGCCCTCAATGATGGTGTATCATTAAAAATCAAAGACAATACGATAAACATAGAATCTGAGATAAAGCTCTGTTCCAACCATAGTTACCCTTACATGGCGTAACACAAAAGACGAACTAAAATGTGAACAATTTACGGGAACACAGACTGTACGAGTATTAAACTTTCCCGGGAATAGAAGTGATCAAGAAGAGCTACCCAGTCCAGCGATCAAGATACCCATTACATGTAATGAATTCAAAGGGTTATGTACCCAGGATATAGTTCAACAAGTCTACAACATCAACCCCTCGTATATGACGCAACAAACCACGCACGGACAATTTTGTGCATATAGTCATACTTGTGGACAACACAAACATTTATCCCAAGAACAAGTGACAGAAAGCAAAACACCAAGAGGACAAACCATAAACAATTAGCCAACCCAGTAATTAATTGAATGGAAGCCCAAAGTAAGAGTGAAAACGTATGTGAGTAATATAGACACGTAGAATGATGAAGTAAGTGTGAAGTCTTATGTATCTAGCTTATAACTTTAGTGAACATAGAGAAACTTTTCATAAAACAAATGAAAATAAGTGTAAATTACATAAGCTCAGTGTTGCAATCAGACATTAAACTAAAAATTTATTAATGTGTCAAACTTTTTCTTGCAAATTATTTTAATTTCAGTGTGTTAAAAATTTAGATGTAGTTACGTGCTTTTGAAGTCAGATACTTATCATACCAATATAGCGTCAGGTGGAAGTATAAACTAGCATTAGAAGTAGCGAACATGTACCACGTTAAGTAATAAAGCAATTACAAAAGCAGAACTTAATTAGTTGAAACCATGTAGAAGTATTAGCATATCAGGTGAAGGAATTTTAATATTAAGAGAAGGAATAAAAATATAATCGTATCATTATAGCGTCAGGTGGAAGCATAGTCAAGTATTAGAAAAGGCAAATATGTACCATTTTCAGTGATAAGATAAACGTATCAGGTGAAGGTAATCTTAGTGTTAGGTGGAGGAAATAATAATTATTATGTAATCATATAGCCTACGGTGTTAGTCAATAGACTAACAACTCCTTAGCCCCTTCGCCAAATCGAGTGAGTAGGTGATGGACTTTAAAGTAATGTTGTTATATATATAATCTAATACAGCAATCGGGGATTTGTAAAAAAAAGTAGAATAAATTTCACCAAAGCAAAGCTAATTCAAGTAATGAGTACCAAAATAAATTCCTTAATAAAAAACAAAAAAAAATTCTGAAAGTGTAGAGAGAGAGCATAACACAACGATGAGGACATCGTTAAGAATGGGAAGGATGATATGTAATGGGATCAATTTTCAAAAGCCTCAGAATTTTCCAATTAAAGTTAACCAAATAAAAATAAAACCAACCGAAATATGAACCCAAAAATATGAATCCAAAAATTCAAGTAACCTACAGATCAAACAAGTCTCAAGCGTTCAATTTAAAATAGTGAAACAAATGTATTTAATTAAACAATACATTGTAAGAATCTTTTAGCAAGTCTCAAGCGTTTCATTTTAAAATAGTGAAACAAATGTAGTTAATTAAACAATACATTGTAAAAATCTTTCCCACAGAAAATGTAATAAATAAATCCGACTCCACGTCGCCAAAGTATGCAATAAATATTAGCTTGACCAAATCTTATATGACAGGCGACTAACAAAGTAATTCGAATAATAAGAGCCCGAAATACCAAACTATCAAGAGAGTAAGATTTATAATACAAAAAAATAGTCACACGAGATGCAAAATATCTTTGTATAAGCTAATTGCATTGTTCTGGAGACTAAGTTTAAAACTGGGTATCTCAATGCAATTAAATTGTTTTATCCTTTACCAACTTTCACAGAAAGAAACTATAAGTCTTCTGAAAATTAAGCGACACCCTGCTAGCAAAATGTTACAGTGTAAAACTTTGTTCGTTCCGAAAAAATTCCAAAGTGTTATTATAAAAAGTTGTAAATTGTAATTAAAGTTACAATGTAGAACTTTGCTTTTTTAGAAAAATTCCAAAGTGATATCTTAAAAAGTCATAAACTTTAATTAAATCCAAGTAGCCCATTGGTGCATGCCGGTCCAATAGTAATGTAGGACATATAGTGCAACCAATAGGAACTGTAAAATATACTTTTAGTAACGCCCGAATGTAACCTCTGGCGAAATTGGAGAGAATAGATAGTTAGGACTTAGCAATTTTCAGTCAGTTTTTTGAGTCAGTCCTTTTTTAGTCTTACACCAGTCTGATTGAGAGACTACTATGAATTTCTTATGATTTGTGTTAGGTGAATTTACTTGCAGCCTATTTTGAACAAACTCTTGTGGAAATTTATTATCAGTGAATTAACTTTTGCGTTGTATCGCCAAAGATGACAATTTTATTAGTGTATTGTATTGCAAGTGTGTCGATATAACCGAAGCTCTGCGACAATTATGTGAGTAACAATAAATACATTACTTTCTTATTTTATTCTCTCTATGTTAATATATCTCAAGTTTGTTAGTCCTTGTGGCTCCACTCGCTCCTAAGGGAAACTGAACTTTTCAGTCTGATTTCGACTCAGTTTGGCCGATAATATAAGCTCCCTATTTGTACTGCTAGTTTAAGCTCCCCACTCTAGAAGTTCCGCCTCCACTCAGGTAAGCCACTCGCGAACCGTCAGCTAAGAGCTTGACTAAATTTCCCCATTGAATTAATTAATTGGAATTTCCGTATTAGGAAACATCAGAAGATATAAGTACAAATTATTTTTATTAAACCCCCCCCCATTAGAATTGGAAGGCTTGACGTTTTTATAGTAAAGATGGAAGCGGGTATAATATATTATGTTTGTTGTTAGTAGGAACCTTTTTATTGAATTCTGACGGGAGCCCATATATAGGTGTAGAAAAGATTTAATGTCCTTGGTAAAAGTGTTATTTCTAGACCAATCAGATGCCTAGAATTCCTGTGCATACAAGACCACACCTCTTTCTAGACCTGTTTGATGGTTATATTGTTTGTTGGTTATATGGTTTGATGTTGTTTCATAGTTCTGTTCTGTTTGCTGGTCAACTTGTTCGATGTTTCTATGCCTAAAGGATACAGACGGGAGTTTACATCATTGCCAGATAAGAGCGCATATATCCATTATTGAATACTCTACGAGATTCACAACATTGCCAATCAGAGTGTTTGATGGTTATATTGTTTGTTGGTTATATGGTTTGATGGTTATATGGTTTGATGTTGTTTCATAGTTCTGTTCTGTTTGTTAATGGTTATATGGTTTGATGGGTATATTTGTTGTTGGTTATATGGTTTGATGTTGTTTCATAGTTCTGTTCTGTTTGTTGGTCAACTTGTTTGATGTTTCTAAGCCTAATGGATACAGACAGAAGTTTACATCATTGTCAGATAAGATCGTCTAACGGGAACAAGATCCCGTGTCTCTTTCTAGGTCAATGGATTTACGTAAGGTTTCTCTTACATCGCAAAAGGATGTCAAAACAATGAAACATTCAGTAACTAATTTTAGGGGATTATTTGGGCGAAACAAATTAATCGACATTTTAGGGATTTTTTTGGGTGAAACAATTTGAGACATTTTAGAGGATGATTTGGGGTGAAACTCTATGGTCGTTATAATACACAAGTTCCATTTGAACAGTGTTGTAAGGTCCCCTAACCCAGCCCCCAAGACCCCTTCTGACCATTCCAACTTTTTTTTTTGAAGACACCCCCAATTTTCAATATAGAGGCTCAAATTAAGAGTTAAAAATGTGTAAGAAGAAAGTTAGCAGAACGTCAACATTGACCTCATCTTTACCTCAACCTCCAGGGGCCACGTCTCCCCAGCCACCAAGAATCCTTTCCACCATTCCAGCTTTTTTTGAGGACATCCCCAATTTTCAATATAGAGGCTCAAATTAAGAGTTAAAAATGTGTAAGAAAAAAGTTAGCAGAACGTCAAAATTGACCTCATCCTTACATAAACCTCCAGGGGCCACCTCTTCCCAGCCCCCAAGACCCTTTCCCAAAATTCCAACTTTTTTGAGGGCACCACCCAATTTTCAATATAGAGGCTCAAGTTAAGAGTTAAAAATGTGTAAGAAAAAAGTTAGCAGAACGTCAACATTGACTTCATATTTACCTCAACCTCCAGGGGCCACTTCTCCCTAGCCCCCAAGACCCCTTCCCACCATTCCAACTTTTTTAAGGACACCACCCAATTTTCAATATAGAGGCTCAAATTAAGAGTTAAAAATGTGTAAGAAAAAAGTTAGTAGAACGTCAACTTTGACCTCATCTTTCATGATTTAGACAAGCAGATGGTATGAACATCCAATTCTGTTACTTTTTACCTAGAATTTTCAAAAATGGCATTTAGAATGTTACCCCATTTTTTTAAAAGTCCCACCCCATCTCCACCCCCCGTGGACAAAAAAAATGTTTCCTCATTATAACTATTTCTATTTAAGATCTCTAGCGCATCAGCTATTCATACAAACATCCACCAATAAAATCCAATATTAAAAGAACCAACACTTTAAAATTAAGACACAGCGAAAACGTCTTTTTCCAAACACATTCTTGACCGATCTGCTAAAATTCTTGGCTAGAAACAGATTGCAGACCTTCACGAAACGTTGAATCTTTCTTTGTCCCCTAATAAAATTTAGTTCATCTGTGTTGTAAGAATCAGAGCAAATTTTGTGGGTTTTCACAAGAAAATAGCTCATCTTTAACAAACTTAGCCATAGTTAATTGAAACTGTTTATAATTTCATCATTTTTAGTCCAATTGCGTAGCTAATAAAGAAACATTTGTATGGGTTATACAAA
Organism: Artemia sp. Kazakhstan ARC1039; assembly: GCA_029168905.1. NCBI lineage: Eukaryota > Metazoa > Arthropoda > Branchiopoda > Anostraca > Artemiidae > Artemia > Artemia sp. Kazakhstan ARC1039. The sequence goes on from JAQQPU010024463.1 coordinate 6,377, forward strand.
GGTGAAATATATTCTTTCTTCATGAGGGATATTAGATTTCACACTATCGCAACAATACACCCCCCCCCCCTCCTAGCTTGCAATACCTTGGGAATAAGGTTGTAATTAGGTGCAAATGTAGAACACATTAATATTCGCTAAAAAAAATACATCGTTTTCAGACAGGACAATGCAAATGGGAAAAAGATGAAATGGGTTATAAAAGAATAAAATAAAAAAATAACACGCGCAATTTAAGGGAAAATGAGAGGAGAGGACTCCAGGGGAGGAAGGAACGTCTTTGAGGGACGGAGGGCCGTTTTTTTGTCAACGGCTCAACATTAACTTTTTTCTGCTGTTATATTTATAATTTATTTTTCATTGCGCAAAACAGTATTTTCAAGTGTATATTTAATGTTATCCACCCTCCTTAAGTGAAAATGAATTATTCTAAGAAAGTGAGCTGTATTTGTTAGAGTGTCAGAAACATTACATATTTATTTAATTTAATTTAAGCCCTTTTTCAGCTATAATAATGTTTGGTGTGATTGGCACAGAATATATTGGTCTGAAATATTCCTCAACTGGCATTATTTTCAAAGCAGCTTTTTTACTGCTAGGTGAACAACGGCGTGAAGTTCATAGCTATAAATGGAACGTAAGATACAATATGTATAAGTACGAGAAAAACAGATGGAGTCCAACATTAAATTTTATAAATCGAAACAGCCTTTACGTTAAAACCATAAGACCACGTAATGAAAATGGCTATAATATAGATACGTTTTATCATGAAAATATCTGAAAATTTTTAAGATATAGTACAAATGGATTGCAAAAACATGATAATACTACTAATATTAACAACTTGCTGTACTACTAAACCATCTGAGGTCAACAAAAGTACGTGTCCTCGAGAAAATATTAGAAAATCTATAGATTGTAGTATGAATGACATGCAAAAACACGAAATACTACTACCACTGCTACTACTAGCAACTCACTGGAACATAAGGACACCAGAGGCGAATAAAAATACCTTTTATCAAGAAAATAACTAAAAATGTTTAAGATATAGTACAAATGGATTGCAAAAACTTGAAGATAGAACTACTACTAGCAACTTGCTGCAGCATAAAGCCACCTGAGATCAAAACAGATACGTTTTATCATGAAAATATATGAAAATGTTGAAGGTATAGTAAGAAAGGCATGCAAAAACATGATAATACTACTAGTACCAACAACTTACTGCACTACTAAGCCATCTGACGTCAAGAAAAGTACGTTTCATCGAAAAAATATTAGAAAATTTGTAGATTATAGTATGAATGACATGCAAAAACATGAAATACTACTATTACTACTAACAACTCACCACAACATAAGGACACCAGAGGCCAATACAACTATGTTTTATTAAGAAAATAACTGAAAATGTTTAAGATATAGTACAAATGGATTGCAAGAAATACGAAAATCGAACTACTACTAGCAACTTGCTGAAACATAAAGAAGCCACATGAGATCAATAGAACTACGTTTTATTAAGAAAATATCTGAAAATGCTTAAGATATAGTACAAATGGATTGAAAAAAACATGATAATACTACTAGTACTAACAACTTGCTGTTCTACTAAACCATCTTAGGTCAACAAAAGTACGTTTCATCGAGAAAATATTAAAAAATGTATAGATTATAGTATGAATGATATGGATAAACATGAAATACTACTACTACTACTACTAGCAACTCACTGCAACATAAGGACCCCAGAGGCCAATACAACTACCTTTTATCAAGAAAATAACTGAAAATGTTTAAGATATAGTACAAATGGATTGCAAAAAACATGAACATAGAACTACTAATAGCAACTTGCTGCAACGTAAAGCCACCTGAGATCAAAACAGATACGTTTTATCATGAAAATATCTGAAAATGTTGAAGGTATAGTAAGAAAGGCATGCAAAAACATGATAATACTACTAGCACCAACAACTTACTGCACTACTAAGCCATCTGAGGTCAACAAAAGTACGTTTTATCGAGAAAATATTATAAAATTTATAGATTATAGTATGAATGACATGCAAAAACCTGAAATACTACTACTACTACTAGCAACTCACTACAACATAAGGACACCAGAAGCCAATACAACTACGTTTTATTAAGAAAATATCTGAAAATGTTTAAGATATAGTACAAATGGAATGCAAAAAAACATGAAAATAGAACTACTACTAGCAACTTGCTGCAACATAAAGCCACCTGAGATCAATAGAACTACATTTTACTAAGAAAATATCTGAAAATGTTTAAGATATAGTACAAATTGTTTGCAAAAAACATGAAAATAGAACTACTAGTAGCAACTTGCTAAAACATAAAGCCACCTGAGGTCAAAACAGATACGTTTTATCATGAAAATATCTGTAAATGTTGAAGGTATAGTAAGAAAGTCTTCATTTTTAAGGTTAATTTATACTAGTTTACGTGCGCGCACGTAACCTATTCTAAATTAACCTTAAAAAATGAAATAAAGCAAGCTAACTTTTTTCTTTTTTTAAGAAAACTCAGAAGAGAACTTGAACGTTTTTGCACTTCTCTGAGAAAACTCAGAATTAAAGTGGAACTATTCACAATCAAAGTATGACTTTCTTCTATCTTCAACAGGAAAATTTAGAATAGAACTTTAAATTTTTTCACCTCTGAGAAAAATCAGAACTGAAGTGGAAGCTTTTTTTTATTTTTCTTTTGAGAAAATTAGAATTGAACTGTAACTTTTTTCTTTTCATTGAGAAATTTTCAGAAGAGAACTTGAACTTTTCTTCACTTCTTTGAGAAAACTCTGAATTAAAGTGGTACTATTTATCTTCATGGTGAATATTCACAATCAAAGTATGACTTCATTCTATCTTTTACGAGAAATTTAGAACAGAACTTTAGATGTTTTCACCTTTTTAAGAAAAAAACAACTGAAATGGAACCTTTTTATTTTCTCTAGAAAAAAATTAGAATTTTCAGTAGCTTATTTCTTTCTTTGTGAAAATTCAGGAGAGAACTTGAACTTTTCTTCACTTTATTGAGAAAACTCAGAATTAAAGTAGAACTTTTTATCTTCAGAAGCGAACTTGAACTTTTCTTCACTTCTTAGAAAAAACTCAGAATTCAAGTGGAACTCGTTATCTTAATGTCAAATATTCGCAATCATAGTATAACTTTTTTATTTTTTTATTTGAGAAAATTCAGAAGAGAACTTGAACTTTTCTTCACTTTATTGAGGAAACTCAGAATCAAAGTGGAACTTTTTATCTTCAGAAGAGTATTTTAACTTTTTTTCGCTTCTTTGAGAAAACTCAGAATTAAAGTTGAACTCTTTATCTTCATTTCGAATATTCCCAATGAAAGTATAAATTTTTCTATCTTTTACGAGAAATTTAGAACAGAACTTTAATTTTCTTTCATCTCTTTGAGAAAATTCAGAACTGAATTGGAATCTTTTTATTTTCTCTTGAAAAAAAAATAGAAAAAAAATATCATGAAATATTTTCATGATAAAACGTATCTGTTTTGACCTCAGGTGGCTTTATGTTGCAGCAAGTTGCTAGTAGTAGTTCTATTTTCATGTTTTTGCAAATCATTTGTACTATATCTTAAACATTTTCAGATATTTTCTTAATAAAACGTAGTTGTATTGGCTTCTTGTGACCTTATGTTGCAGTGAGTTGCTAGTAGTAGCCCTTATGATAAGGGTTGTAATTGATGCCCTGGGGCCATATAAGGTGTTTATAGAAAGTGTTGTCGTAGAAACTCAAAAAGGGCTCATTCGATTGGAAATCGAATGCCCTAGTGCCCTTTTTAATAGTCGAAAGTGATTGGAAGGCTTGACATTTTTATAGTAAAGATCGATGTGGGTGTAATCCCACATGTTATTGTTTAGACCAGGGCACTTCATATCGAAGGAGTTGTCGTAGGAACTTCGAAAAGGACTCATTCGATTGAAAATAGAAAGGGCTGATGCCCTTTTTAATAGTCAAAAGTGATTGGATGGAAACTAATCCCCCTCCCACGTAGACCCCGAAACCGCACCGAAAATCGGCGGCGCGCCGCCGAAAAAAAAACGGTGGCGCGCCGCCGAGCTTGCATCAGCGCGCTGACGCCGCCGCTGATTCTATCGGCGGTGGCGTCACTAATACGCCGCCGTTTTTTTTTCTCTTTTTTGGTTATCGATATCGACCTCCGGGCTTCAACCGTCCTCCCGGCTAATATGTTTCTTAAAAATAAATACTGTCATATTGTGCTCGCCATGTATATCGGTTCATAGGAAGGAGAAGAAGAAATTTTTCTTGAAACAAAAATTCTACCTTCCACTTTAAAATTCTGTTCATTTTTCTTTCTGATTTTTCGGATGAAAAGAGGTAGGTAAAAGAGCATTAGGCAATTCAGGATGTTGTCATAGGCAGCGCAATCGAGATGTTTAAGTAAAGAACAATATTGGCACAATGTATTATTTTTTTTTTCATACCAGGGCAATTCGTATCAAAGGAGTTGTCGTAGAAACTTCAAAAAGGGCTCATTCGATTGGAAATTGGAATAACTAGTGCCCTTTTTAATAGTCAAAAGTGATTGGAAGGCAGCTAACACCCCTTCCACGCCCACCCTTTCCCCAAACACATCCAATCAAAATTTTAAGATAGCCATTTTGTTCAGAGTAACTGATTTCCAGAGAGAAAATATGTTTTTTGAGGAGGTTACTCCCTCACAACTCTTAGGGCAAGGGTTTTGTAGTTATGCCCTGGAGGTATATAAGAACGTATTTTTTCCTTTAGACCAGGGCACTTCATATCAAAGAAGTTGTCGTAGAAACTTCGAAAAGGGCTCATTCAATTAGATATTGGTGTGGCTTGTGCCCTTTTTAATTGTCGAAAATGATTGGAAGGCAACTAACACCCCTTCCACGCCCACCATTTCCCGAAACACATACAATCAAAATTTTGAGATAGCCATTTTGTTTAACGTAGTTGAAAGTTCTGGAAATTAGGTCTTAGAGGATGACAACCACCCTCACAGCCCTTAGGGTATGGGTTGTAATTTATGCCCTGGGGGCATGTACGGTGTTTATAGAAAGCGTTGTCGTAGAAACTCAAAAAGGGTCATTAGTTTGGAAATCGAAAAGCTTAGTGCCCTTTTTAATAACCGAAAATGACTGGAAGGCTTGACATTTTTATAGTAGAGATCGATGTGGGTATAATGTATCATTTTTTGTTGTTGTTGTTGTTTAGACCAGGGCACTTCGTATCGAAGGAGTTGTCGTAGGAACTTCGAAAAGGGATCATTCGATTGAAAATAGAAAGGGCTGATGTCCTTTTTAATAGTCGAAAGTGATTGGAGGGAAACTAATCCCCCTCCCATGCCCACCCTCCCATTTGCCTTTATGTTTAAAAAGTAAATGTTGCCTTAACATTAAATCAAAATG
>JAQQPU010024464.1:0-12632 GCA_029168905.1 Artemia sp. Kazakhstan ARC1039
ACGTGTGAAAGCTCTTCCGCTCTATATCTTTCTCTCGTTGGCTGATGGCTTACACCTAAAAATAAATCCTGTAAAAAAAACTTCGGCTGTAAATAATTCAAAATCCGCATAACCTTTTGAGATTGATTTAGTGCATGAACTAGGCTATAGTTGGACTGATAACGTCGGTCTGGATTTAATGAAGAGTAACGCTTTTGCGCTATTTATCACCAGAAATGTAGATTTTATATCATACATTTAAAGCTACTTCGGGCTACAATTCACTAATGTTTGTCTCTTTTTTTATTCATATTTCTAGTTCATATTTTTTATCGCTGGTCAACGTATAATTGGAGCTTTTGTTGTTGTTTTTATACATGTTGCATGTAAAGTACTATGTAGTATTTCTTTTTTTGCTATTTTTCGCAGTAGTATAATAGCAAGTTCTCAATAAATTAAATCTTAGGAAAGAAACATAACTGACATAAAAAAGACATAATTATGTAGCAAATTAACTTAGTTTCTATTTATCTAACGGAAATCATAATTCCCGAAATTTTTACAGGAAGTCGACGAGCTTCAAATTAGACATATTTCTTAAATGACGCGTCTAGGAACTTAAAACGGAAATCTTAAGTTGCAGTTTTTCGGTGGAAGCCTGGCTGCTTGACAACAATAAAAAACATTCTGGTGTCGCATTAAAGTACCTACAGACACTATAAACTGCTCGTCCAAATTGCAAAAAAGGAAGGATAATCTCATGAATCAGTTCTATGCAGAACTAAATGGATTGCCCACTCCCCATATTCTAAATACAATATTTCAGAATTTGAAATCCAAGCTCACCTCTGCCCACACATTAATACGGGGACCTCCAAAAAATGGCTCATTAGGCCTCCCCCAAGAAGAATATGGAGGTCCACAACATCTCTCAAAATGAATAAAAATCTAGACAATGTGGCCTAAAAAGGTACATTTTTGCATCAGAACCTCCTGAAACTGCCTCTAACTTCTTCCATAAAAGGTGTGGAGCTCGCGGTATCTACAAATGATTACCATAAAAAGGGTCCCCATACAGACCAATCAAAACGCAACTTGAGACCACGCACCCCCAACCGACGCAAAATTCTACATCCATACACTAACTTCCATTTAACTGCATCACTCCTTCTTTTCCTGATATATCTGAATGAAATAATTTAGTAAGTGTATACCACAGAATTATTTCCTCAATAGATACCGGATAACAGAGAAAACTCATTTCAATACGCAGGCAAGTAAACAAGCACCAAACAGAACATAACCTAAAAAGCGGATTTCCACTGTTTCAAACACCTTAGGAAGGAAGCATGAAAGACAAAACACAAGGAACTCCCCAGAACACATACTATGTGCGTGAGACTATGGTACTGCACAGAGAGTTAGAATTAAAAATTAGAGCTATTTTCAGTGCTTTGAATACTTTTTCTCCAATTCAAATCCGTTGGTCTCCACGAGGGGGCATTGGGTATTTTCCCATGTCTCCTACCCCACCTGGAAGGCCAGTATCACATCTCCCACTGTAATTATGAAGGCTGAGCCCATTTACCCACCCCGACTCCATAGTAACCTACTATAACACGAAATCCGATATTGTACGGTTCATGTGGTACTTGCAAGGAAAGCCTTGTTCATTAATAGCTTATACAAAAAAAAACGGTACTTGGGCACAATATGGGCCCTTACAAGGAAACCACGAAAAACCCACCCATTCAAGAGACCGCTATAGAGTAATGCAACGCAAGACGTGGTTTTCATTGCGTATACGATATTTAAACTGTTGTTTTTTAGGGTTTAGAGTGGGGATAAAGGTACCTAGGTTAGGTTAAGTTAGTTTACGTCTTTAATATATGCTATGCTTTGCCCCCACCCCCCAAATGAGCGAATACATAGCCCAATTTATTTATAAAATATTATATATTCATCCTATTTTTTTTTATTTCATTGGCATTAACCAAATTTGACTTTTTATAAAGGCCCATATAATCCCCAAGTCCCAAAAAAACTTAATGAGATTCGGGCAGTTGACAAATGAATGAATCACCACACATAGTTTCTACAGACAAAATCCTTCCTAAAGACCATTGAAATAGAAGGAATTCCCCAGGCCAACAAAGACACGTCATCCTTATCACTCAAATAATGTTGGTATTTTTCAGAGAACAAAGATCTGTCAACACAAGGTATAACGCAGACTTCAACTAAGGATAAAGCAATATAAAACGTTTTTTAGTGGTCAAACTACGCCTGTCAAACGGTTTACTTTTTTAAAACTATCATTAACGTTTTTTTTTCTTTAGTAACTCATCATTTTTGCTGTCTTAATAATAGCATTGCAGCTTTTGCACTTAAAGTTTTTCCTGTTTCTGAATTCAGGAACCTCAGTCACAAGTAATTTGGAAAAGGGCCGAACTAAAAACCAAGCATTTTTTCTTTCTTTTTTTTCAATGTTAATTTCTACAAAAAATTCTATTACGTTATCTCAATGTTTTTGCATGGCTTTTTTTCAATACAATTATTATCATTATAGGAATTATTAGGGAACCGTGGAAACCCTTGTCAATTCAGCACTGGTAATAACTCTTCCTATAATGTGTCACCAGAATTTATAGCCCTTGACGAGTTTAAAAAATGAAATGACTCATCCATGCCATAAAGACTACGGAGACCGAAAGAATTCCATGGATTGGCAAAGAATCCTCCGGCTCGTCATCCTTTCACTCGCAAAATATTTGCCTTTCTCGTCGAAAATATAATGACTTGTTCACATGAAGCTGATAATGCAAATCTTATTCACGTATAGGCCTAGAATTAATAACTAATTTGGAAATATTTATTGGTGTAGATTTAGTGGCGGGTCCCTCCAGAAAGAAACACTATGAAATTCCGAAAACTACCTTAAAAATTCTAAAATAATTACTAATATCATACCTTTTACTTTACCATCATTTTACTTTACCCCTCCTATCCCTTAATATTCAAATATATACCACAAATTGTATATAGGGAATGAATTTCCAATACGTAACTCTTTTCTTCTAATTAATTTAACGGCAAAGAAGCAACGTCGCATCAAGCGACGGGAAAAATCATGGAGAATATATTTGCCTACTTATTTGACCATTAGAGAGGGGGGGGGGGGGTAAAGTAAAATGGTGTACTTCTATGGTTTGATACAAGTAAGTACTTTAGAATTTTTAAAATTAGTTTTCAGAATTATACAGTTTGTCTTTCTGGAGGAGCCAATCGCTAAAATAGCTTATTTGTTTATTTGGGAGTAACTGCCGTTTGTTTTTACAAGCCAAGCTAAGTGTGTAAAAATTTTTCTGGCGGGGAAGAGGCAATAATAAAAAATATATATTGGATAATTTGAATAAAATTGCCCGGTAATTTGGGGAAATTTAGAATTTCAGGTGGGTACCCGAAGTCCCTCCCACTGCGTACGACCCTGATCTGATCCAGGACTTTAAAATCTTAAATAAGTGTCATCTGTGCATAATATTGTTATGTCTATCGCAGCATAAATTATTATTTTTTAGCCAGACGTTCGTTTGATTTTGTGTGCTTACCTTTTTGTTGTTTTTAAATTCCAACTGTATTTAATTTTTTTTACTATTTATTGTTAAATTAAATTACAGAGGTTGTGAGTTATTTAAACTACTGGTTATAGATCTACAATAAGAGTTTTGATTTTTGCATAAACTATTGCCATGCCCACGGGTATGGCTGATACAGCCTTTTCGTAAATGGGCGGTGCCTATTTAAAAAGATTCGTAAATATAGTTCTTGCCTTATACAATGTAAATCCCTCTTTAAAGCCTCACAGCATTTACTTCAGTTACAAAACAGGTTAGACCAGTCAAGCTTAAGTAGGGCCAGTATTTTTCTAAGGGGTTAGAGGGGTTTGGCGATTAAAACCTGGTTTTAGGCAAAATATCTGTAGTTTTGGGCACCTTGGCTGTTTTAAAAATATCTCACAGCAAAGGGTTCCTTGTGCTTTCCCAGTCCCACGTCCCTTTGAATCTAATAATAATAATTAACATCCCCTTTAGAATGGGCATCTACTTAATAACTTTGAATATTACCGTCCATACGTGCTAATCTCTATATTTGAATAATATTTAAGACTTTCTTCAGCTAGTTAAGCTACTTCTAAAACGACATACTTATTTGTAACAACCAGATATACTTGTGCCAATTGTGTAAATATTTACAAATCGTTTTTTATTTCACTGGCCTTTAACATGACGCATCCATATGACTATTTGTAGTAGAACCGTTGAATACATTAAATAAAAAATACCTGTACTTTAATTGATTTTTCCAAAATTCTCGTGGGAAGTGGTCATATATCTGCGAAGGCGGAAGGAGGTTCCGCGACCCATGCACCAAAAAATATCTTAAGTTTTCCTAAATTTCCCGACCATTCTTATTCAAATTACAAAAATGTTTTTATTTTGGCCTTCTCCGACAAAATCCATGCTTACGTGCCTAGAAGGGATATTCTCTCTACCTTCAATGATTTGCCGGTATTACCGTTTCTTGTTCTGTTTTTTTTTTTTTTTTTTTTTTTTTTTTTTTTTTTTTTTTTTTTTTTCAAAAAGCTTACCTTCACATCGCCATTTTTGTTCGCCTCTTCTTTGGACTTATTTTTCTCTTTGCGTAGGAAACTAAATGACCTGAAGCTTCTCTTCTTTTTCACTTTATCCTTTTTCTTTTCCTCCTCTGTCTTTTCTTCGGCTTTTTCGTTCGACAGTTCTTTATCACTTTTTTCTTTAGCATCCTCCGCTATTTTCGATTCCTGGAATTGAACCATAGTTATTTTAAATAATCAAAACGAAAAAGATTAAGCTGATTAAATAAAATAACTGAATATCAGGAAATGACTGATCCAGGGTTTGAAATTTGATTGTATCTTATGTTACTGTGAATGTCCAAAATCTGGTTAATGTCGACATTCACCGGTGAATGTCTGAAATTCATTTTTCTCTGCTTGCATTCAATTAGCTTTGCGAATCAGCTTTTTCAGTCTTATGCAAGCTTTAATGGTAAAAGTTAAGAGTTAGGTTGAGTTAAATTACGTTATAAATCTCAGAAATGGGTTAAAAACTTAATCTAACCTAACCTGTAACCATTAGACCTTGTGTAAAATTGAAAAGTTGACTGGCAACGCTGACTAAATCCAAGGAAAAAAAAAAAGGTATTTCAGACCTTCACCGGTGAATGTCGACATTTACCAATTACGGAAACTCATGGTAACATCTACATTGACTTCTCAGGTTTTTGACAAGTTGTCTATACCATTATTCAAAGTAATAAAACATATAGAATTGGACATTTATGTTAGCGGTGGAATTTGGTGTTTGAAAAATCTCAGCGCGTAAGAGTGGCGTTCCACAGGGAAGTACTTTAGGCCATGCCCTATTTTGTACATTTATTAATGATTTGCCGATGACTATTAGTAACTTTCATCTGAAAATGTCTGCTTATAATTTGAAAACGAACCGTGTTGGTGAAGGCGCTTTAGAGCCATTAGTACAGAATATTTAATATATTTATCTACTTAGGGTTTATCTGTACAAGTAATTGTAGGCTATGTTTATTAATGCTCCCAAGTATACTGTTTAGCATAATAAAAGCGTTAATTGAAACAATGTGATTATTTGTACTTGACATGGTTTTGATATTCCATTCAGCCTTTGATACAAGGTTAAGGCTGAAAAACACACACATGAGGTAGTAAAAGTTCCGTCTCCATCCTCGTAAGCACCGCTTCAGTAAACCCAATATTCGACAGGATATTTAATAGATTTAAATATTATTAACAAAAGTTAGGCCTACAATGAAAAAAAACATAACATGCTGATGTTTGAGGAACCCAAGACCTCACAAAAAAGGTTCCCTGTGTTATATACCAGCCAACATTTGAAGTTGCCTCCACTTGAACTTCGTAGAAGCAAAACTGGTCTAAGCAATACATTCAGAATAGTAAGAAATGTATAATGTGGATCCTAATGGTTTTTATTTTGTTTTTTAGAGTAGTTGATTTTGTTTCCTGGGTTATTCATAAACCAACGTTTGAAATATTTAAAATTGTCTCCACTTGAGCCTCGGAGAAAGAACTGGTCTTATCAACACATTCTTAAAAGTAAAATCTGTGTGTAATATAGATCCAAACATGTTTTTTTTTTCAGTTTAGCCATTACTCTTCAACCTGACAGCATCAAAATAAAACTTATCGAATAAAATAATTGGTTCACGTTCTTTTATTAATCGGGTATGTCAAAACTAGAACTTGCTTCCCTCGATTTTTGTTGATGATGTTAGGATTAAATTGTTTAAGAGCAGATTAATATAATCGTAAATCCAGTATTAAGTCATGTGTCTTGTATAATCTTCTCCTGCAACTGTGTTTGCTGCAGTTTATTTTTCATAAACTAATCCCAAATAATCAAATATGTGGAGGGTTCCACCATAATAAAGGGGGAGGGGATTGCTTATTATTTAAAAATCATCTGGAATGTGCAGGTATGGGTTGTATAGTTTTGAATCACGTGCTGTTATACTGTTTATTTGATTAATTCAACATAACAAAAAACATATACCCCCAACAGAGAGCAAAGCTCGTAAAATTGGGTAAAAAACAAAAAAAAAAACATTTTCACATCATAACAAAAGAGAGAAAGAAAAAAAAAACCTGGTTAAAGAAAAAAACAAAAAACATAACAAACATAAAGAAAACAAACGCTGGACAAGTGGGGCACGGAAGGCTATCCCAACATGGGTAACAAATATAAACAAAAAAATAATAATAATAATAATAATAAAAATTTCTATTCCACCATCACAGGTCAATACATAATTTTAATATTTTCTTCCTTAGAACTGATATTTGCCGAAATGATGCCTCAATTTGAATTCTATCTTTCAGCCTATATTTATTTGAAATAAATGGTATTTGGTATCTAATTGAAAATCTAGATCTTTCACAATTAACAAAGGGAATTCGATATGTTCCAGAACACCTAAGAGCCGAAGGAGGGGGCAGAATCAACAGAGATTTTTCATAAAAATAACTACTAGGATCTTGTATTTTAAAATGCCATATTGATATATTAAGTTCTCTTATATGTTTCAGATCTAATAAATTCAAGAAAAGAAATAATGTTTCATTTTCCGATGCATCTCTAAGTTTTGATGGACGATGTAAAAAATTTCCAAGTATTCTCACTGCTTTATTTTGAAGGATCTGTAGGGGTTTTATATGCGTCCAAAAAGTATTTAAATAAATAATTGTGCAATAATTTAAATAAGGAGCAATCAAAGAATGATAAATTATTTTTAAAATTGAAAATAGAAAAACATGTTGCAAACGATACATAGACCCAATATTTTGCGAAAGTTTCACCCTTAAATGATCAATATGAGTTTGAAATGACAAAAGGGGATCAATAAAAACTCCTAAATAACGATACGATTGAACTCTACGTATTTTATGCTCACCAACTTGAAGCTCCTGACATGAAATTTTTTTAGTAGCACGTTTTGAATGACCAAAAACCATAAATTCAGTCTTCTTAAAATTCGGTACTAAATAATTAGAAACAAACCATCGATTAACTGAACTAACAGTGTTAAACAAATTTTGAATCAATGTAGATAAATCCTTCGCTTTAACAGAAACAGCTGTGTCATCTGCAAATAAAATTGCAATACCATTATTTCCCTGCAAACATCGTGGAAGATCATTAATATACATCAAAAATAAAAGCGGACCTAATACCGATCCTTGTGGGACACCAATATCTTCAAGATCATTTAAACTAGACAAATGTCCATCAACATCTACCACGATTTTACGTCCATAAAGGTATGATCTTATTATTTCTAGTCCTTTCCCTCTTATACCGGAATTTTCCATTTTATCAAAAAGAATTTCATGGTTTAAAGTGTCAAATGCTTTTTTAACATCATAAAAAACAGTAGATACATGATAATTACTATCTAAGCAGTCATTTATTTCTAATACAAGAGCTGCAGCTGCTTGTTCCGTCGAATGGCCTGCCCTAAATCCAAACTGATATTTGGTAAAAAAATTTATTTTATCTAGATAATTAGTAATCCTTCCTTTTAAAATTTTTTCCAATACTTTAGACAATGGTGATAAAATTGCAATAGGACGATAATTATTTGTATCAGATTTATCTCCTTTTTTATGCAATGGTATTACACGTGCAATTTTCCATCTTTTAGGAAATGTACCTGAGGAAATACATAAATTTAAAATATGAAGCAATGGTTCAAAAATTACACCTGCAATATTTTTTAGCAAATTAGTTGAAAGTTCATCATATCCCAATGAATTACCATTTTTTTAAATTCTTAATGACCTTTTGAAATTCTGCAAAAGTAACCGGGGCCATAAATATGCTCGTATCTTCAGTGGGCGGTAGATATTTTTTATGCGACCTTGGGGAAGAAAGGTCAACTTCTCCTGAAACAACAGATGATCCAATACTAGCAAAATATTCACTAAACTTCTTAGCAACAGCTTGTGGTCCTCTAAATTCTTTACCATTAATATCAAATAACACTTCAGGGTGTAACAACTTTTTATTTCTTCCAATTTTATCTTTAATCAAACTCCAAGTTTTTCTAGGGGAATCTGAATTTCGAAAAGATTTTTCATAATAAAGTCTTTCACTTACTCTAAGGATCCTTACCAGCATATTCTTACAATTTTTAAAACGCGTTATATTTATATCCGTGGGATATTTTATTCTAATTTTATATAAACGATTTTTCTCATTAATAGATCTCAAAAGTGATTCATTTATCCAAGGTTTTTTTGGGGTAAGTTTCTTTCCTCTCGGGCTCTTATATGGGCAAAAAAGATCAAGCTTTTCATTCATAATATAATAAAACTTATCTAATGATTGGTTCGGATCCTTCTCATCAATTACAGGACTCCAATCAACATCACCAAGCCCTTCTTTTAACCTTAACACATTTTTATGTGAAAAATCTCTACGCTTGGTTTGATTTTTTTTATTATGCGGAAAATTCATAAGAAAATCAGACATAATTATACAGTGGTCAGATGAACTATCAGGAATAATAAATGTATTAACAGCACTATAAGGTGAAAAAATATTATCAATAAGTGAAAATGATGTATCAGCTATTCTAGAGGGCACAAAACATACGGGGTTTAGTCCATAAGATAGTGTACCCTCCAAAAACTGCAAAGTATTTCTATCTATTCTATTCTGATCTGCAGATAGGAGTTTCATTAAATCAATATTAAAATCACCCATAACTAAATAAGGAGTATTAAGACTAGCTAATTTATCCAACATACTTTCAAACTGATTTTTAAATTCTATCTGGCTGGATGACGGAGTACGGTAAATAACTGCAATTAAAAACTTCCGATTATTTGGAAAAGAGCATTCAACTACACAAGATTCAAAAATCATTTCAATATTCATTGGCAAAAAATCAATCCTTATACGTGCTGGTATGCAATTTTTATTCAAAACACCTAGACCCCCTTGTTTTTGTCTTTTCCGACCGATGTGAAAAAATTGGTAATCTTTTACATGTATATTTTCAATTGAAAAATCATCTAAAAAAGTTTCACATAGGCCTAATATATCTGTATCTAAATCCGACAAAAAAGTTTCAATCACATCCTGCGCAGTCCTCCAACCCCGGCAATTCCAAAACGACATCCTACTTCTATTTACATTTTTTCTTACCAGCTCATTCATAAATATATATTGATTTTTTGGGATATAAAAATTACTAGAAGTATCTTCATCATCACCAGCTACAATAGTTTGAAAAATTGACTGAAATGAAAGAGAATTCCGCTCAAATTCTTTTAACCTTGATGATGGAATTTCACGATTATCTCTATCCATTATCAAATATTAATCCCACGTTAAGAGAAACCACACCATGCCCCAAAAGACCAGCAAACCATAATAAAAAATAACAATTAAAAAAACATAAAAAAATAATCTCCATTCCAAGTCGTTTTCCCTCAGTACGACTAATCTGCGCAACTTTTAATTTAACCTCTATGTGGATCTAAACAAAAAAAAGGAAAGAAAAAAAATAATAATAATACACCTTATATAAACTAAACATAAAAAAAACCACTTTCAATTTAAATGTTTTCATTCATATTACTTGGCAGTGTGGCCAGATTGTGAACAAAAAAGTAAGCCGCAGCCTTTGAAAAACAAGCCAAAAATAAGCCAGACAATTTTTTGCCCAAAATCTAACTTTACTTTTAATGGTGTCCAAGTTTTGACGGCCGTTTTATAGAAATACTCACCACTATTCAGGTCCTTTGATCCTACTGGCATTATCCACCTTTCAATTCGTTCCCTGGTTTGCGAGTTCAGTTCCAGTGTAGAGATTATTTTGAGGCTGCATTTAGTAGAATTGCGATAAACCGCTACCCCATGTGGAACTCTAGAGACTTTACAGAAATTCCCGCGCGCTATGTTCAGAAAATGCTCGACCATGCTTACTTTCCTGTCCAACAGTTCAGGGAAAATTATTGACGAGGACGCCCACTGGCTCGATTTCTCCTGTGTTAGTTTGCGCACTGTCCCTGTGTGCGCTGCAATTTCTGTATCCCATAATTTCACTGAGTCGGACCTCCGATTACTATAATGATACTCTGTGACCCAATGCAGCACAACTTACAATGCCTGCCCCAGGCCCTGGGGGGCAGTGAGGACACCTGAATTTTCGCTATCTGACTTTTGAGCAATTTTTAACTTAATGGCTACCTCAAAATTTTTATTGGATGTATTTGGGGAAAAAGAGCATGGGGGGGGGCTAGTTGCCCACCAATCTCCTTTTACTCTAAAAAACTGAACTAGAACTTTCAATTTCCAATCAAATGAGCCATCTCTGAAGTTTTTACAAGCATCCCTTCAATAAGAGCCATACATTCCCCAGGGCGTAACTTACAACACCTGCCCCTGGGCCCTGGGGGGCTGTGTTGACCCTGGAGTTTTTGTTATATGATCTTTGAACTATTTAAAAAAAAAGCTATCTCAAAGTTCTTATCGGATGGGTTTGAGGAAAAAAGAGAATGGAGGGGAGGGAGGGCTAGGTGCCCTCCAATCCCTTTTGACTCTTAAAACTGAACTAGAACTTTCAATTTCCAATTAAATGAGCCCTCTTTGAAGTGAATATGAGCATCCCTTCCATAAGACTCATATATGCCTCAGGACACAACTTACAATGCCTGCCCTGGGTGGTTGTGTTGGCATCAGAATTTTTGTTATATGATCTTTGAACATTTTTATTGGAAAATTTTAAAATTTTTATTGGATGCATCAGGAAAAAAAGAGGTTTGGGGGGGGGGAGCTGGCTACCCTCCAATATCTTGTGATGCTTAAAAAGTGAACTAGAACTTTCAATTTCCAATCAAATGAGCCCTCTCTGAAGTTTATATGAGTATTCCTTCCATTAGGCCTAATGCCCAAAACCTCCCCCCCCCATGGAAAAAATTCATACATCTTTCTCAATAGCAAACACTTTATATAAACAATGGACAAATGTCATAACTTAAATACCTTTCTCCAGGGGTTTTGTGGGGTCAAGTTACACTTGTAGTTATGTTATTCTGACTGATTAAATCTTTTAAAAATTAATATTTTCCTGATTAATTTTTATTATAAGCCCACCCAGCATGAGCAGTCTGGAGGAGAGTATGGAGGAGTTGAATTCAAATTTAATTGGGGATCAATCACCCCAGGGTTAAACTAGTATTCCTCCCCTCAATATAGGAACAAATTGAATCCCAAACTGCAATCCATGATTTCAAACAGCTCTTAAAAAGGGAATTTAATGAATATGCCCAAGTATATGTTGATCTATCTTTAAGTGAAGAGGGATGTGGAAGTGGATGCTTTTTAAAAGAGCTCAGCCTATGCATTGTGAAAAAACACAAGGCAGGGACCAGCACACTAACAGCTGAAGTAGCTGCAATCAATTTGTGCTTAGAGACCCTAATTAAACTGAAACAGAGCAATTAACATATAGTAATATTCTCTGACTCTAAATCTGCTCTCAATATCCTATGAAACACTAACTTTGAAACACTGGGCATAGGCCTACATCAAACCAAAGAAAACCTAAGCAGCCTTGGAAGATTAGGCTTTGTTACTAAATTTCAATATATACCTAGTCATCTAGGTAAAGAAGGAAATGAAAAAGCAGACAAGATAGAAAAGCAAGAAGCAAAAAGCCAAATGGAACCAGTGAAATCTCTAACTATAAGGGATACAACTAGATTATGACTAAAAACATTGCTTGAATTAAAGCCACCAAATTTATCCCCCTTTCCAACCAGTATACAATCAGTCTGGTTCAACTGCCTGTGTTCAAATACAGCTAACTTCAACCACCACTCTCCTTCATACAAAATAAAGCAGCCAAATGGAGAAGTTGCCAATAGCCCATTTTGCAGGTACTGTAAAAACACAGAAGAAACCCCTGAGCATATACTGTTGAATTGTAAAATACTGGAAAGAAAACTGTCAATGGATCTAAATCTACAACACCATATATAGTAGGTCAAAATA
>JAQQPU010024468.1:0-12630 GCA_029168905.1 Artemia sp. Kazakhstan ARC1039
AAGAAATTTACATTTATCTATATTAAGAGAAAGGCCTATGTCTGAAATTGAAGTGGCAACACAAGAAACCATGTTAGATAAACCAGTTTTAGTACGGCTTATAAGAAGCAGATAATCAGCGTAAGCCAGGTATGAAAAATCAGAAAAACCGGAGAGATAGGTAGCCGATATCTTTGCCTGAAATACATAAATTAAAAAGGGTCGGAAATAAAACCCCACCTTGCCTTAAACCTCTTTTCAATTTAATAATAGATGCTGGCTTAGATTTCAGCTGAAGAAAAGAATTAGAGTACCAGTACCGAAGAAAAAAAAATAATCGATAGATTGACACGGCAACTACGAAGAGCAGAAAAAAGCTGACTATGACATACACTATCAAAAGCTTTTGATAGATCTAAAGTACAAAGCTATATACTCCTTCCCTTAGAAGAATTTTCAAGGAGCAAAGAAGATAGTACACGATGTGGGTGTTGACAACTTACTCCGGGCTTAAATCCAAACTGGTTATCTCTCTCAAGCATATTATTAGTTACAAAAGGTAGTAATACGTGCTCAAGAACTTTACTAAAAGTGCAAAAAACAGTAATAGGTTGGTAAGAAGAGCAAATAAAAAAAGAATTTCCCTTCTTTAAAATTGAAGAAACAGTACCAAACAAAAAACTCTCCGGTACACTAGAAGTACAATTACACATCTGGAGAAGTAGGTGTATCTGTTTGCTTCTCTCAGTGTCTGTCGTTGTTGGTTTTTATGTCAAAATCTATATATTTGCATGTGTTTTTATCTCTCTCATTCTCTTTGTCTATGTGTCTGGTCGGATATTTGGTTCTCCCAGTGCCTGTCTTTGACGGTTTGTATGTCTAAATATATGTATTTATGTGTGTTTTTTACTCTGTCACTCTCTTTGCTTTTGAATCTGGCTATGTGCTTGCTTCTCTCAGTGCCTGTCTTTGTCGCTATGTATGTCTGAATCTATATATTTGTATCCGTTTCTCACTCTCTGTGTATGGGTATCTGTTAATCTATTTCATTTTCTAATCAAACCTCTGAATCGGCTAGCGTACCCTACAAATAATGGGAGTATAACAAAGTATTAGATAACATATTTTTAATGAAATAATGACATGTATGATATTAATATAAGATATACGGTGGACACATTATTATACATTATTAATATCAATGAATAACTTTGGACATTTTGAATTTGTTCCATAAAACAGTTCACCATGTTCTCTCTTGATACTGTAGCTATTGTCTTTTCTTAGTTCATAATTAGTAGAATAATCATTATTCCATTTTGAATCATACACAATTTTTACTGGTGTGTCATCGACAGGCTCAATATGCGTTTCGTCTTTGGTATTATGTGGTACATTGACTGTTTGATCAATGGTTAATTTAATGTTTGCTAGAACTTTGTTTTTCATTGATTCATCTTTATATTCCTTACTGATATTTTCTGCCAATGTGCTTTTTATTTTTCTGGCAATTTTAGTGTCTGTTATCATATTACTTCTACAAAGGTAACAGTTCCGGAATGTAGACATGATATGGTTTATGATATTAGTAGAAAAGTAGGCCTTTCTTTTCCCCTTTGCTTTCATTTGAATGCTAATAGCTAAAAGATGACGATAGGTTCTATCAGCAGGTAGCAGGTTACCAGAAGCACTAGCAAGAAGATAACCCTCTTCATCAACTATTATTTTTATGTTAGTATTCTCTTTGAGTACTAACTTCTCTTGAAATGATACTTTCGCATATCCACCATTTGTACAATGGAATTTTTTGGTACTCCAAAGAAATTTTATTCCTTAGTGTCATGACAACGCAAGCATACTTTTCCGATAATGCTACCACTTGTACTTGTTTCATAGTTCAAATACTTCCCCTTGTCAGCATTCAATGCTACAATAAGATTATCATGTGAACACATTTTCTTAAAATGCTCCACCTTCACTTTTTTAAAGATACGATTTATGTGTTTATCGTTCCATTGCGTAAAAAATACTTATTTAATACATGCAATAGACTAGATAGTGTCGATACCCGGCCATAGAGTACAATTGGAAAAGCCGCATCGTGTCTCTGAGCAAGCATAGAGTACGATTGGTAGAGCCGTAAGCATATTTCATGTCATTTTAAGATACGTAAAAAAAGTTGAATAATTTCAAAGTTCAAAAAAATTCTGTCCAAAAAAAAGTGCTACTGCAAACATTATTTTTCTAAAAGTAAAGGTCAAGACCAACATATCTATATCTATGTTTCATGTCATTCGAAGATATGTAGAAAAAAAGTTGAAAAAATATATCATGTTAAAAAAATAATAAAAAAAACTTCAAAAAAAAGTAAAAAAATGGGAGAGGGGGCGCTCTTTGAGGTTGGGGATATGGGACCTTTGGAGGTTGAGGTCCTTGGTGATTAAGGTCATTGGTAGTTACGGTCCTTGATGGTTCAAATCCATAACCATCTCACTAGTTCATTTCTAGGGATTTTAAGGACTGTTTTGAATTTCTGTATTAAAATTCTTTTTTTTAGCATCTAGAACTTTATTAGTTTCAACTTTTTAGCATGCTTCATTTTTGAAAAGCATATTTTATGTTGGCAACACTGCTCGATTGGTACTTGTGTATTATACCGAACACAACCTTGAAGTAAAAGCCAAGTTAAGTCGCAAAATCTTCTTGTCATCGTTAACCGTTTCCAAAGATTAATACTAGTGTTGTTATTCTAACATTTATGTTAAGTTGCGTTATAAAGGCTTCGAAATAATAATAATTCTGGAATTTATCTCTATGCCTAAAGAATTTTAAATTACATATCGCATATACACTACAAACTAAATGCTTCATCTCTTCCCCTAAGTGAAGCCATAAGCATTCCCCTCTGTATCTGTTGCACTTAGAAACATCTTAAATCTATGTTATCCAAGAGATGAATTTAAGAATCAAGATGCTTTATAAAGGCTTCGAAAGAATATTAATTCCAGAATTTATCACTAAGCCTAAAGAAAATGAAGCCTTATTAAAATATAATTTCTATCTCTTTAGAGTCCCGCATAATTCCTAGAAATATGGATTCCCCTCTGTATTCATTACACTTAGAAACATCCCTGACTGGCCTATAAGGAGGATGTGGTCTTGTATATCTCGGGTTTGTAGATGGCAGCAGAGGTGCCCCCCTTTATGAGAACACCCATCCCTACTTACATCCAACCCAATAATCCAAAACTCAAGTCGAAAATACAGCAAATACAGTATTAATAAGTGTAAATCATTGTCCCAAAACCAAGCCATAGCACCTTAAGTCTACAAAATTTTAAATTCCCCAAGTAATCACCACATATTAGGACTCCTCAGAGAAAAATTCACTTGCTTATACAGGTTAAATCATATGCTATGCTTTACCCCCACCCCCCTGATGTGCAAATATATAGCTGAAATTTTTTTCTAGACTATTATATACTTATTACTATTATATAAACTTATAAATTTTTTTAGATATTATCACGGTTAGTGGTTCTGACGGATTTTCCTTGTAGATGTTATGACGTTTAGTGCTTGTAACGGTTAGTCGAAATGGTAGCCTCCATAACCAGCATAATATCCCACACAGCCTTAAAGTTCATGTCTCCTCGTGCATTGGTATAGCACTCTGTTGCTCCTTCAAGCTACCTGTCTGTAAAGGTTGTCAAATAGTCTTTTACACTTGTGGGAGAATTAGGTTCGTTTTTTGAGACTGCAACTTACAGATACCACATTCCGCGACTAAGTTGGTTCTGAGTCCAATGGACGACACTTTGGTTGTATTTACCTTGGAATATATGATTCCGCACTTGAATATGTGAAGTATTAAATAAAAAAACAAGTTTTTTTAACTGAAAGTAAGGAACGATGTTAAAACGTAAAACGAACAGTAATTATTCCGTATATGAAAGGGGCTGTCCCCTCCTCAACGCCTCGCTCTCTACGCTAAACTTTTTTATTGTTTGAAAGAAATAGAGTTGTGAGAAAGCCAAACTTTAGCGTAATGAGCGAGGCGTTGAGGAGGGGACAGCCTTTTATATACGGAATAATTCTTGTTCGTTTTAAGCTTTAATGTCACTCCTTACTTTCATTAAAAAACTTGTTTTTTTATTTAATTTCTGAGCGTTTTTCGAATTAATACAGCTTTGAAATTTGGCTTGTTAATTATACGAAATTTGCATATCAATTGTACTTTTTTTTGGCTAAATGGTTTTTTCCAAATTTTACTCTGACGTAACTTACGAATTAACTTACGTAACGATCTTCTATATTCGTATATTTTTGTTACGTATATTTAGGAGTTCGCCCCCTAGTCAGTACCTTGCTCTTTTACACTAAAGTTCAAATTTTGTTACAATTCTTTAAGAATGACCCTTTAATAACAAAGGCCGTTAATTAGAATAAATAGTTCTGATGAAAGTACAACAAAAACTATAGCGTAAAGAGCGAGGTAATGACTAGGGGGCGAGCCCAATCATATACGTAATAATTTCTGTTAGTTTTAAGTTTTGATGATGCTCCTTACTTTTTTAGTGAAAGTGTCAATAATGACTCCTACACCTCCTCTGGCTGTGTAGTCATGGCCCTTGCTGCGTTTGTTCCATCCCCCGTCATACACTACTCTAGTCCAATCGTGAACCGCCATTTTCAGTGACTCCTCTCCTTTCTGCTGTAAGATTTCCGTCAATGTTTCCATCCATACCGTGTCAATTGCCGATTCAGTTTTCATGAAAGTCTCTCTTGACATAGGGCAGATGCCTAAGACGCCTAATATTTTACATGGCGTGGCGTAGCCTCCACCTGTCCCCATAACACCCCACACAGCCTTAAAGTTCATATCTCCTCGTACATTGGTATAGCGCTCTGCTGTTCCTTTAGGCTTGCTGTCTGTAAAGGTTGTCAAATAGTCTTTAACACTTGTTGTGGGAGAATCAGGGTCGTTTTTTTACGTTTTTTTAACACTTACAGGCACCACATTCCGCGAGTAAGTTGGGTCTGAGCCCAATGGACGACACTTTGGTTATAAACACCTTGGAATGTATGTTTCTGCACTTGACTCTGTGAAGCATAACTTCAGTAAGCTCGTCAACAAAATGGGAGATGTTCACAATGCAATTCGGCTGCCGTCAATCAAAAGGCGCTATCTGACATGATGAGCGAAATTGAGATTTCTATCGATTAGTCGAGTCAAAAACGCGATATCTGCAAAAATAGCCAAGATATATGGTAGTTCTATTTGGCGTTATCTGGAAAACTTCCATTCTCTTGTGACCCAAAATGTGATATCTACACATGCAGATATCGCCTTTTAGATCTTTGATTTTCCAGTGCAAGAGCAGATATCGGCAAATAAGGCCAACCTTTCATCACATTCATGGTTATATAAGAGAAAAGATTCCGTAAAACTGAAGAGCAGAATCATGAGCCGTGGTAATTTCTTGTTGAAAGAGGCCCTTAAGATGGCGAGAAAAAGGTAAGGGTAATTGGCTTGTTAGGACTGTGTACCTGTAAACAGAAATTCTTTTGAAATTTGCAGAGATTTGAGCCTAGCAAGGGAATCATCTAGTAGAATAAGTCAATTTAAGTTTCTAGTTTGCAATTCTGATGCAGGGTTTTCGTCATAGCTGTTCTGAGGGTTCGTTTTGCAGATGGTTTGCTGTTGTCATACCACATTATTGCTTGTTTGGCAAATGTTTTGTTTCTTTTCATTTCTTCAGCAATGTAAGCTACCATACATTTTGAGGCTATATAAGAAGAACCTGAACTCTGTTAAAATCTGACGAAAACAGGATCTTTCCCAGTCAGGGCCACTAGCTGTTTATGGGGTAGAGTACCCACAATTTTGGGGTACTCCAGGGATGTATGTCCTGTACATGTCCACAGTCAGGGTTGGCACTTTAAACGGTTTTTTTTTCTTGTACGTGTTAAAATGTAACAAATAACAAAAGCGTCTTATCCAGTTTTGGCCTCGAAAACATTTATGACTGAGGTATCTACTTTACATGTAAAAATTTAATGTAAAAAATATTTTTTTCATTGATGCAAAAAATCATATTTTACATGCAAACGTTGCGTTACATTTTCTTTACACTGCCAATCCCTGTCCACACTAGAAACAATCAATGCATGTCTGCAGTGCTCAGGCAGTATCTATATATTTGGTGATCTCCTGTCAGAACTCTGCGCTCTCAAATAAAATATGACATTGTATCCGTCCGTGTCAAATAATTGAATCATTAGAAACCAGACAAAACTAGCCTTCAGTCGGGAAAGCCATTCGAATCCACCGTTTTTTCAATTTGTACCTTCAAAAGCTCTCGCGGTTCCATGGCTGTGCTGAGATCTGGCTGATGGTTGCTCGACTAGGTGTTAATCCGGTATGCAATCCCTGCCCTTCCGAAATCTAACCCATGGTCCAAAAAGATTCGCGACCCCTCTGCTTTACGCTGTTTATTCTTTGTATTTTCTGCTGATGACATTGTCTTTTTTTCAGGGAAACAGCTCAAAACAATGCACAAATTAGCTCAAAACAGACATAAACAATGAGATGGCAACAAAGATGCACGCTTACAGCAGTGAAATGGCGGCAGCAGATATGCATGCGGATAACAGGGAAGCAGCTCCTGTCGTTGTGTCCCAAAAAGAAAGAATTATCAGAAGTGTTCCCAAAGAAACAGTGACACCAAAAGAAATACCCATCAGTGGAATATTTTCAAGCCATCCATCACCACAAAAAGTTTCAGTGGACCAAACAGATGCTCCATCTGAATTAGAGAGCATACAGTTTATCAAATACTGGCTGGAAAAAATTGAGACTAAGAACATTGGAGTAAACTATGACATGGGGACAGAAATGCGTGCGGAAAACAATGAGACCGCTACAGAAGATATGCATGCGGATATGAGTGAGTTTATTGGCAGAGACGGTGAAATAGTTTTAGACTTGTCTACTCAATCTAACCGTCATGCAGCTAGTAACAAAGATACCAGATAAAGCCTACATCAAAATTTACTTGATTCAGACGAAGACTTGGAAACCAACTCAGCAAGTGAGTATCAGCCAGATGGAGAATCAGAAGATTCTGATTCTATATGTGCTAGTGTTCCAAGAGCATCAAGAAAAGTACTGATGTACAAGGCGAGCTTATCTCATTACTACCTGTGAGTGAAGTCTCTATCGCCAGTGTTGAACGACAAAAAATACTAGACGTTAAAGAACCTGCTTTTTTTGACAAAAAAGAAGACAAAAGTCTTAGAAAAAAGGAGAAAGCAGATTGAAAAGAAAAAGCAAAAACATCCATTCATAGAGAATGGGTTCAACCCCGAAAAGTGTAAGAAAAAGTGCAAAGAACTTGCAATTGATCAGAAGAGAAAGATCTATGACAAGTTCCAAGAATTAAGCCAGGGAGAAAGAATTGCATACATCAAGTCGTTTTGGTTAGTGACACACAAAAAAAGAATCACCGTGAAAGACTCGAAACGTACAAAATACGTTTACAGTTTCGGTAGAGACTACAGTTTCGTGTAGCGCCTACCTGTTGCTGCTGAAGAACTCATGTTGGTAGTGTGCCAAAAGACGTTTCTTTCAACTTTGGGTTACACCAGTCCGAAAGTCATCGAGGTAATATCGAGAAAGCTAAAAACCGAGGGCGTTAGATTTTCCCCTTCAGAAAAAAGAGGAGGTGCTAGAAAGGTGGATGTGGACAGCGAAGCTATACGTATGCATATAAAATCTTTCAAGCCGTGTCAGCCCCACTACAGGAGGTATAACAGTCCGTATGTGAGATATATCCCAAGAAATATTACTTTCGAAGCTATGTTTGCTGACTTTCAAGAAAAGTTTCCCGAGCAGCGTTGTAGTCAGAGTTCTTACCTTCGAGTTTTGCAAGAAATGAAAATATCAAACAAGATGCAAAGGTCAGATTTATGTGAAATCTGTGACTTGTTCAAAATAAAGGAATCCATGCAAGGTGTGTCAGACGAAGAAAGGGAGAAGCAACAGGAGCATTGAAACCAGGCAGAAAAAGCTAGGCGAGAACTTGACAAAGATCCTGAGCACCCACACGGCGAGGAGAAGGCAGTGTTTACAGTTGATATGCAAAAAGTCCTAATTCTTCCCATACAGCCAGCAGTTAAAGAATCGCATTTCACAAGCAGGTTAGTGTGTTTCAATGAAACTTTTGTTCCACCGGTTTCTAGTGCTCGCACCGGCTCGTCACCAGAAATGGCATACTGTGTAGTTTGGCACGAAGCAACATATGGTAGAAGCGGGGATGTTGTCGCCTCTGCTTTTTTTGGTCTTGTGGATGAGTTACGGGATACAAAAGAATTTATATTCTGGGCCGATAACTGCTCGTCACAGAACAAGAACTGGATAATCTTTTCCATGCTTGTGGGTATTGTAAACGAAGCATGGGGTCCAGAGAAGATCTCCATCAAGTTCCTGACAAAGGGACACACACACATGGCAGCTGACAGTTTGCATGGCGTGATAGAGAAGAAAATCCGCGCGAAGCAGGTTGTTGAGGACTTTCCCGAGTTGAAAAAGGTATGCAGGATTCCAGACAAAATACCCGAGTTAAAGAGCTCCAAATAAGCGATTTCTACGAATGGAAGAATGAGAAGTATGGGAAAAAGTCAGTTGATATTCAACTTGGAAAGATCGTACAAGCAAGTTTCATGAAGAAAGACTCGAAACTATATTATCAATATGATTTTGACGACGAACTGAAAGCTGTATATTTTCTGACAGTGAAAGCCAAAAGTGCTCTAGGCAAAGGTTTGCCTAAGAAGCTTTCGGTCCCAAGGGGGATTTCAAGGGACAAAAAAAACATCCTGATGAAACTTGTACCCCACATTGCAGACACACGGAAAAGGTCTTTCTGGAAGAACACTCATATAGCCAACGTGCAAAACTTGGTTGACGAATTCGAGGGCTGTGAACCAGAAGACGAGTAAAAACACGTAGATTTTTTTCTTTCTTTTTTTTAACATAAATGAATATCATCTTTGTTACCTTTATAAAATAAACGAATTCAATGTTGTGGAATCACTTGCGCCGTAGTTTGACTTGATCTTGACGTATTCCTCTGAGATGCGCTTTTTCCCGCAGTAGAAACCATCGAAGACCAAGACCAAACTACAGCCTGAAAACAAGGTTATTCTACATCATGACATAGCTGATGTTGCTGGCAAGCCAATGCGCTCATTGGAAACTGCGTTTCGCTTTGATTTAAAGTCGTTTTGTAAAACGGTAATCTCGTTTTTCTTCTGGAATTTTACTATGGCGCTCTTGCAGATACCGCCTTTTGTTGACGCAAAAGTAGGTTAAAAGGCGATATCTACACTCATCTCGAGAACGAAAAAGAATTGTCTAGTTTTTCCTTAACAAACAAATTTGTCTTGCTCTGAAACCTAGATTTGATGTATTTTTTTGCAAAACAGGCACCTCCCATCATGTTTTCTAAGGCGTCAAACTTTTTTTTGTTTTTTCGTTCTCCTGTAAAATCGAGTTTATGTCAGATATCGCCTTTTGATTGACGGCAGCCGAGTTGACGCTAGGAGTCATTGAGATGTCTATTACGTCAGATAAATGTCGATTCGTCAAGGGCGGCGACGATGACTGAGGTGTACTACTTCCTGAAGCTTCTGGCTTACCTCTGCACTGAGTGTTGCCTGTGGCAATAAGAGGAATAGATTCTTCTGGATTACCTTGCCTCCTAAAAATAAAATATATATCAACAACGGTGACTACTTTTGGCGTATCATTGTCCTGCTAAAATTTTCATAAATTTGTACTTTCTAGTCAGACTAGCTTCTCCATATAGCCTTTTGGATTATGTTGATTTTTTTAGAAATAAAATTGTGCCTTATTTGTGGGCATTTTATTTAAAACTGTTATAGAACAATACTGAGATTCGACGAAGCTTTGCTATTGTAGACGTACCCTACAAAATAGGATGATAAATTTTGTAAAAATTTTTTGGGAGGAGGGCCCCCTAACTCTCAGATTGTAGAAATTTTAGACCCCCCCCCCCCCTTTTTTTTGGTATCCTCCACAGTCCAAACTTAGCGCCTTCTTCGTGGTGTCAGCCCGCCCATGCTCTTACTTTTTCAGACTACATAATCCATCTAATTTAATTCAGTAATGGTAGCAATTCAATTCAGAGTTTGCTAACCAACCAAATAGATTAAAGACCCCCCACCCCCCCAGTCCAATTACGACGTGCATACCATTGTCTATTATCGCTTTTACACGATTTTTCTTGTTCCATTTACAGGACTTGGAATATACTCTTTTAGACGTAGGCCCTAATCTAAATAATAGATCTAAATGATTCAGAAATAATCTAAATAAATTCATTAATGACCTTTTACACGATTTTAAACGATCGCTTTTACACGATTTTCCTTGTTCCATTTACACGACTTGGAATATACTCTTTTAGACGTAGGCCCTAATCTAAATAATATATCTAAATGATTTAGATATAATCTAAATAAATTCAGTAATCACCTTATAAAAACTATAGCTTATAAACTATACCTTATAAAATTGAAGCCGGATCAAATGGCAATGTTTTTTTTACAAATGAAATAACGAACTGTTACCGAAGAATGAAGAGAGAGGGAAAGAGAGAGAGAAAAAAGAGAGAGAGAGAGAACAGAGAGAGATATTTTGATAACTAGCCAAAGAGACTTAGAGCCCCACCCACCAAATTACGACGCGTATGCATTTGTCTATTATCGCTTTTACACGATCTTTCTTGTTCCATATACGGGATTTGGATACATAAATGTTCTTACACGATATATAAATTTAATACACTATATATAAATGTTCTATACTGAAAAAATATAAATGTTCTTACTTTTATAGACTATATATAAATGTAATACACTATATATAAATGTTCTATAATGAATAAACATAAATGTTCTTACTTTTATAACTTTAATAAATCAAATAGTATTAACATTTTGATTACTAAACATCAGTATATATATTAAACTGACAATGCACATTCATTTGTATTTTTTTCAGTAAAGTGCAAATTATATTCTGGCCTTGGGAAGGCATAGGGGTTTTAAGCCCAACTTATGTTAATTTCTGCTCGTTTTGAGTTTGACTCGGTTATTTATTGTAATTTCTGTTCGTTTTGGGTTTCATTCATTTATCGATGCTGATTTGCGGTAGTTTCACGCTTGGTAGATTATTATATTTTACTTTTGTTCATTTTTTGTTTAATGGAGTTCTTTACTTTTCCTTGAAAAACTTATTTTGGGGAAAATTTTTTTTTTAATTAATTTCTGTTCGTTTTATATTCACACAGTCTTTTCGGGGAAGAAGAAAATAATACTTTAAGTATTTTCGTTTTTTTAAGATTTTATAGTTTGGCCACTGTAAGCAAAATCACGTGACACTTTTGACATTCCCACCCCACTGCTCCCACAAGCTTCAGCCACTTGACGTAGGAGTGCTTTCTCCTTTCAAGGGTGCACTGAAAGAGTGCTTCAATGAATGGCTGCAGTTGCATCCCGGACAGCGCATTTCAATTTATGAAGTAGCCTCACTCAGCAGGGTTCCTTTCCTGGAGAAGTTCAGTGCATCCAACATAGTCTCTGCGTTTCGAGCAGCTGGAATCTTTCCATTCAATCGCGATGTATTCCCAGAGGGAGCTTTTGCCCCATCCCTTGTGACGGATAGGCCGCTAGACCAAACAACCAGTTCGCGGAGCCCCTCGTCGCAAGCCAACTCCGAAGCTGGACCACCAATTTCTTCTTTAATAAGGTCGTCCGAAGAAGTAAGACCTTTTCCCCGAGTGGGGGCTGTTACTGTTCCGGGACGTGGGAATCGCAAAAGAGGGAGGACCCGTAATCTCACTGACACCCCTGAGAAAGAAGAGATCGTAGCTAAAAAGGAAAAGAAGGCCAAGCCGACGTCATCTACAAAGAAACGCAGGAACAGCGCGGTCCGCAAGCCTAACGAAGACGACGGAACCGATGAGGCAGAGACTCTTTCTGAACCTGTTGCCCCGAGCGACTCCTCAAGCGACGAGTCTCTTCACTGTGGAGACGTAGAAGAGGACCTTCAGCCTTTTGATATTGACCAAGCTCAAACGGATAGCTATGGTCTGGTAAAATTCAAATTGGGCAAATCGAAGAAGTTGGATATCTTCTACGTTGGCCAGATAAAAGGAAAAACTGGAAGCGATCTAGAAGTCTTGTTCCTTCGCAGAAATGGAGCACGGTTCATTTTTCCAGATATTGAGGACAAAGCCTTCGTCTCTTCAAACGACATTGTTCTTTCTCTTCCATCACCAACTGCCACTGGAGGGACCGAACGGACAAAGTGAGGACTCACTTTTCAATGTGATCTCAGCAGCTACAACGTGAGATAGAGCTCCTGTGAGCTTTGGTTCAAATTACTTGATTTTTTTTCTTCAACTTTCATTTTACTTATTTTACTTTTATACATATTCAAATTTTCAGTAAATGGCGTTTTTTTCTTTAATCTGTGACGTTGCCGAACCCATATTACTGCTGTCCGAAGTAACCCCACACCATGTCCGAACCCACCCCACACCGTGGGGTAACTTCGGACAA
>JAQQPU010024469.1:0-12629 GCA_029168905.1 Artemia sp. Kazakhstan ARC1039
GAGGGCAGAATATCACGCTTTGTATCTGTGTTAGCGCTATTGGAAATACAGTTCCTCCAATGATGATTTTTCCCAGAAAAACGTGCCCTGATATCCTACTAAAGGGAGCTCCACCAGGGACCATTGGATTCGGAAATGAAAAAGCTTCTGGGTGGATGACGACCGAGCTCTTTGTCATTTGGCTGAACCACTTTATTAGTCATGTAAAACCAACAAAATCAAAACCAGTTCTTCTTATTTTGGACAATCATATTACCAGATATTCTAGCGATCTGCTTGAGCTGGCTAAGGAGAACGGTGTTAATCTTTTAACCGTAAAATCTATTAACCGTCACGGATCACGATTGTGGCAATTACTACGTTGGCAGAACTAATCAGAATCTAGAAAAACGGATACACCAGCATAAACAAGACATAAACAAAGCGTTAATTGCTAATAATTCTAATAACTCCTTTGATTCTGCTTTAGCTAGCCATATATTTGATAATCCCAGCCACAAAATACTTTTTGAAAAATCTTTTCTCATTAGTAGTGATTTGGGGATAAAACAGGTGGTCCGGGAATCAATCGAAATTAGGCTCAAAATAAATAAAAACATTTCCTTAAATAGAGACTTAGGAGAATACTCACTGAATTCTTTATACTCAAATTTAATTAAAAATGATCTAACAAAATATTTTATTAAACCAATTGAAAATAGTATTGAACCCGTTACAAAAAGGCCTTTAAGACTAGCTGCTAAAACAGCAAGATTGGCTTTGAAAACTTGCAGTTAATAATTTCATTTTATTTCGTTTGAATTAATTCATCCTCTCTCGTCATTTTATTTATCAGTCCTGGTTGAACTTCGTTGAAGTAAGGATACTAGGGCTGTTTTAAAGGTTTTTAAAAGCGGTTTTTTAAAAGCATTTTTAGTTTATACTTCGTATTTTAATGTAAGTTTGTTTTTATATATATTTTTAATGTTGTGCTGAAGACGGCCCTTGGACATAGGGCCGAAATGTTCACCGATTTAAATTGCACTGTCTTGAAAAAATTTCCCTATTGTTTTTAAGTTGTATTTGTTTGAAATTAAACTTCCCCTAATTAAGCTTAAATCCCGTTTCAAGTTTGAGTATAAATTCTTAATCACCAAAAGAAAAACTGAATTTTAGTCTTAGCCATACATCGGCGCTAATCAAGAAGATGGTTTTGAATTTCGAGAAAATACTTGGCAATAAAAAATCACGAGATACAAAGTTCACGGGAAGTCTAAGTTATCATAGGAGGATGAATGTTTAATCATCATAATATTGAAAATAAATTATTGGATGGGCAGTTAGCATAATGAGTTTAGTTTGCAAACATAATCACAAAGTAGCGGGCTCTCCACAGGAGTTGAGCCAATCGTGAAATATCTCTTAGCGTGCCGAATCAAGACTAGTGTTTTATAATGTTAGAAATTTGTTTTTCGGGTCATTTTTCAGAACCCAGGCATTATGATGACAGACCTTATGTTTCTACCATTCTGTGAGCAATTATGAAATTATTATTCTGGCTGAAGTGAAGCCTTGCTCATATACATACGTTGTTGTACACCTGAAATGTAAGTCACAATAAAACTGTTACTTTTCTATTTGTGTTTGTTCTTATTATATGTCTGTATCTCATCAAACAGTAGATAACTAGTTCAATTGTACTCCATAGGCAACGCTCCTAAGGGTTCTGATAATCCTACGAAGTTTGAATACGCTCCTGGATTGACGGCTCTCCAGCCTAATTAATCACCTCACAAGGAAATTCAAACCTAGTACTTTAATCTATTTTTTATTTTCTTCCATAGGAAGTGGCGCGGTCACCCATTTATCCTAATCACCATTACAAGTAGTGTAATCTTTAGCGGCACGAGTTTACATCGACCCAGTGGCTCAAGGTAAAACCTAAGTGGCACAAGGGGAGTAATTCCATAACGGCGCAGTTGGCGCGATCCTTAATAATACAGTTTGAATCCTTAATGGCACAAGCGACACGGTTACAAGTGGTACAGTGCCAACACACAAAAAATCCCCCCGGTAGAACTGTCGCGGTCGAAAAAACTTGGAAGAAAACAGGCGAACTAGTTATACTACAAACTTCTTAATTTAAAATTACCTCATTGGATATTGAACATCCAATTCCTCATTGGATACAGACTTATAAGAAAAAGTGTATAGGCATAACCGCTAAGCTATAATAGAAAATCCTTGAGATAACAGTCTCCCCTAAATAGGTTAAGTGAAAAAAAATTATTTTGAGTGTATATATTTGTGAAGTTGGTTTAAATATTTCAAACGCAAAAATGTCAGAAGAATTAAGCGAACTATTAATTGCGCAAAAGTTGATCACGAAAAATGTAGAAATAACAAAATCTATTCCGCAATATTATGGACAAACAGATGTCAACAAATTTAATATCCAATTGGCCCAATTTGTAGAAGTAACAAAAACAGAGCTAGAAACGTTAGTCGGTATGCTCCTCTTAAGATTAAGAGGGCAGGCCTTAACCTTCCTAAAGCAAAGTGAAAATACTGTAAAAGATGATGAGGCCCCCCAAGGTCCTCGCGGCCCTCCGGGCCACGAGGACCTTGGGAGGGGGCCTCGCGTCCTGGGGGGGCGGCCATCAGCGGGGGGGGGGGGGGACCACCACTACCAAAGTTATCTTTTTTTCACTTAGAGCAGATTTTTTTCTGTGCTTTTGTAAATATACATGTTGCATTCAAATTACAAAAAAGTGATATTATTTTAAGTGCTTTTTCTAGTGCATTTGATTTATAAATAAATTTAAAAAGTGTATTTTTCTTTGTTTTCTGTAAAGTGCTGTTTATAATACAAGAAATATGATTCTTTATTGATTTTGTTCTTGAACGGAGTAGTAGTAGTAGTAGTAGTAGTAGGGAAATTATTTAGTCATTAGACAACTATAGTCTAAAGTTAGTTGTCCGGGTGAATTATTGAAGAAAACATGTATCAATTTAAAACACCATTCAGATCGTTTCTGTGTGGGCCGTCAATGTCGGGCAAAACAACACTCTTAACTAAAATAATTAAAACTTGTGATAAAATGTTTGTGGAAAAGCCGAAAAAAATCTACTATTGTTACAGTATTTGGCAGGAGTCATACGATAAAATCAAAGCAATTGCCACGACGGGATTGGTGCAGATACAATTCATACAGGGACTTGATGTTTTCAACATTATTGAAGCAAACACTTGGCTGATTATTGACGATCTGGCTGAATCTATTGAACAATGGTCCCAGGAAATGCTGCAATTATTAACCGTTCGCTCTCATCATGAACAGATTTCCGTTACTCTGGTTCTACACAATCTCTTTCATCAGAGGAAATGTATGCGAACACTTGCATTGAACTGCACCTACTATATCATCTACAGAGTTGTTCGTGATTCTAGCTCCCTAATAACTCTCAATAAACAAATCTATCCAGGCACCCCTAAATTTCTGCTCTCAGCATACAATCAGGAAACTAATAAACCCCACGGCTATATCCTATTAGATCTTAATCAAAATACGACCGAGGATCAGCGTGTAGTCACAGATATTTTCGACAATGAAATTACAGTATATCTCCCCGTGAACACTAAAAAGATCTATTAGTCGCTATCATGACACTGAAGAAACTACATGAAAATAGACATCTGTTTTCAGTTCTAAGCACTTCAAAACCTCCACTTAGGAAAGCCATACTCAAACATGGTATTGACAATGATTTCATTAATCTAATATCCGAACTTTGTTTAAATTTGACCGAAGGCAATGTTCAACTGCCAGAAGTAGTTAAGCAACAGGCAAAGCAACATCTTTCCATTGTACGTACATTGGCCTCTAAAAACAAAGGAAAGAATTTTAAAAAGAAACTACTTCTTCAGGCGGGTGGTAGCTTTTTCACACTTTTACTACCGATAATTGCAGGACTTGTAAACAGTTTTCTCTAGAGAATGGCAAAACCCTATAAATTGACTCCAATAGAACTCGCTCTCTCACCCGTGGAACACTTTGAGGACAATCTGAGTAAATTCATTGACAATGAGAATATTGAGGATGATAAAAACTGCTTTTACTTCAAGATGCACTTCGCCGAGTGGACAAACATAAGCCCTATCGTGTGAAGGCCACTGGTATTGATCACAAAAAAGAATCAACTCCTCAAGAGTCTGCTGCTGCTGCTGCTGGAACACAATTAAAGAAGGAGGAATTGGATTCAATTGTATTGAAAATTGGAAATCTAATGCCCCACTCATATCGTGAACAAAGTAAACGACTCCTAACCTATCTCATGGAAAGTGTTCAAGATCATATTCAAGTTGAGAGCAATGGGAAAGGGATTATAATTCAGGGCAAGCGCTATAATCTACTTGATTTAATCTATGATATGGTTACAAATCGTAAAGGACTATTATCATTTGACGCTCATCTATACAACTTTCTAAATACATTAAACTTTCCCAAAAGTCTTATTAGCAATAGACAAATTCTAAAAAAATTAAATGAACATGCATCAACAACAACAACAACAACACCATTAAAATATGAAGAGGAAGAAGAAGAAGAAGAAGATTTTAAATCAATCTTGGAAAATACCAGCACACCTAGTGGAAACTTGACAATGGTGGCGAGGAAAAAGTGAAAACGTATCATGTCACCATCACCAACCACAACTAGTATACAAAAGGGTAGCGGACGTTACACAACGTGTTTACGTTCAAAATGGTTGAAGTTCTGAAAGGTATTTATGAAAATATTGGTGTAGCGGGGAGTTTAAGTTGCCCCACCACTCTTTCCAAGGTCACTGGTGTTCACACTAAAAGTGTACAAGACTGTCTACAAAATGAATCAAGTTACACTCTGCATAGAAATCATAGACTTCATGTTAATCAATATCGAAAAACTAAAGTCTTTTTTCCATTGCATATAATGCAAGCAGATCTCTCAACTCTAGATGAGATTCAACAACGTCACAATACACCGTACAAGTACATTCTACTTGCAATCAGTGTTTTTAGTCACTATGCATATGCAATTCCATTGCGAACAAAGAGAGGCGTTGAAGTTGCTCCGGCCATTGAAAGTATTCTCGAAAAGGATTCATATAAAAAAAATTCAAGCAAATCGTGGTAGTGAATTTTTTAATCCCCATGTTGCAAAAGTACTAGTGAAATATAGTACACTGCTCTATCATAGTCATAGTCCTATAAAGGCTGCATTGGCCGAACGATTGATAAGAACTATTCGACTTTTAATTTCAAGATATTGTACATTGAAAAATACACCGGCTTTTATTCATGATTTAGATAAAATCATGTTGATTTATAATCAAAGACCTCATCGATCATTGTCCAACCCAACCCCAACGGAAGTTGATCATTCTGATCATGATACAATTGACACCTTTCTTAAACAATATTCCAATGAAACGATTGCCAAAAAGAAAAATAAATTCAATGTTGGTGATACTGTTCGAATTAATAGAACAACTAATATTTTTGAAAAGGGGAATTACTTGTGGTCCACCGAACTTTTTAAAGTGGCAAAAATCCTAGACACTAAACCCATAACTTATCGTTTGCGCGATACCAAAGATGAAGAGATTCTCGGTGGCTTTTATGACTATGAACTACAAAAAGTTAAAAATAATAGTGAAATCTATCAAATTGAAAAGATATTAAAGACTCGTACTCGCAGGGGTAGGAAACAGTTCCTTGTTCGGTGGCTAGGATACAAATCTGATTTTGATTCTTGGATCGGTGTTGAAGATATTGGCAATGCTCAATGATTTCTTTGTAACATTTATGTCCAATGTTTCCGATCCTCTCTACAACAACTTGAATACGACAAGTGATTTTTGGACAAAACTCTCCCCCGCCATCAAATTTGACGGTGCGTATGAAGTGGCTCTTGTCGACTGTATTCTCAAAAATACCTATGACATTCTGAGAAAGGATCGTGTGTATGATATAAAAGTTATAGCATTTGATTGGACACTCTTTGTCGTCTATGAATGTGTTGAAGCACTTAAATCTAGCGATTATCTACATGCCAAATTGAAATATATTGAATACGATAATATGACTGATTTGTGTCGTACAATCAATAGAAAAATCTCATATCGTAGGAATGGTAAATTCCATTTTAATTATTCATAGGAACACGATAGGATTTACATTACCTCACCTGTTGACACTGAAATAATTATTCTCAATGATAATCTGAGAGACGTTCTTGGCTTTAAACAGAATACGATCAATGGGAAAAATGCTGGCATCGTTTACGGGATGGATCAAGTTATTTTTGCTGATTATCAACCTGGTTTCGCCTCGGACTCTTGCATATTTCTCTATGCATCCTTTGTGGAAACGTCGAGAGTCGGTAATTCAAATGTCCCCCTTCTACGTGTTCTTGAACGAAAAACAACTCACGAGCTTGTTCATCACTATAATATAAAACATCTTCAGAATGTTCCTGTAAACACTTCGTATTTGGAACTCTGTCAGTTAACACTAAGAAGTGAATTGGGTGATCCTCTAGCAATAACAAAAGGCTTAGCAGTGACTATATGTCATTTTCGACCCATTGTCGGCTGGGGGTTGGGCAAGAATTTCAGGGAGAGTGTTAAGGAAAATATTAGATCTTCAGCAAGAGCCGTTGGTGAGCAATTAAAATCTCGGCAAACAGGGAGGGTTTGAAAGGGATGCGTGCACGTCATTCACTCATCAGTCTCCACCCAGGTGGGAAGCGAAGGACATCAACAAGGACTTTGAGGAATAAAACAAGGAAGACCAATAAGCAGAAGAAGAAGAAGAAAAAGATTGTTAGATCAAAGAAGGATTTCTTCTCTTAAGATGACTTATCTCCCCCCCCCCAAGGAATCAGATCCATCAATCAGTTCCTCATTGAATCTATTCAATGCTGAAAATGTTGATGTCAGTGTCAAGTATGGCTACTATGAACAATGTCACCCCCAACAACCCCTCTCGGAAAATATACACTTTCAAATATTTTCCAATGAAGACTATTTCATTGATTTGTCATCAACATTTATTGATTTAAATGTTTTGGTGAAGAAAAAGCCAGATAATACAACTCCAAATGCTGGCGATGGTCTCTCCTACGAAAACTGTATTCTACACAACCTATTCAAACAAATTAATGTATTTATTAATGGAACTTTGTCCAACTATGCAAGCTACATACAATTTATGATGATGACACCAAAGGCATACAAGGAGTTGAGAGGACAATCATTGGGCTATGAATATCGATCAGGTGTTGATACTGATGGTGAGTTGACTACTGCAGTGAGCCAGGAGTATCATCTGGTTGGAAAATTAATTCATGAGATATTCAATATATCCCAATGGCTACCCCCCACTGTCAAGATTGACATAAAGTTACAGCTGGCCCCATCGAATTTCATTTTGAAAAAAAAACACTTCCTGCAGCTCCCGATGCAAATGTTATTATCACATCGGCAATTCTCCATGTCCGAAAACAACAGGTTATGAGCTCTGTTGCATTGGCAGCGGAAAAGCTAAGAGCCAATGGCAACAACATTAAACTTCTTGTCCCCCATACGATCACCAATCAACGTCACATTGCCACCGGCTCTCGTAGCTATAGCGATTCATCGTTTATCAATGGAGAAATCCCATCAAAATTGGCTTTGGCCTTTGTGAAGAGTGGCAGTGCCATTGGATCCTGGACTGAATCCCCCAATGATTTTAATTTTTTCGGTCTATCTAGCCTTGTGTGCAAAGTGAATGGTATTCCACTGTACACTCTATCATTTGACAAAAAATTCTATAGAACTCTGTACGAGTTGACCATGCAATCCCTAGATCATGACTCTCAATTATTTGAAAATGGAATAACCGCTTCAATGTTTTCAAAAAATCATGGGGTAATTGTTTTGGACTTGTCGGGGACTCAGGATATGAGCATAGTACGAACAGGGAATGTACGTTTAGAGTGTACATTTGACGATGCTTTGACTGAGAGTATCACGCTAATATCATTGAGTCAATATGAAACCTATTGGGAAATCACACCTGACGGCAGTGTTCTACTAGACCTAGCACCATGAACACAAACCAAATAATCAACGTATTTAGTATGGATCCATACATGTCCCAGTACAAGTCCTATTGCATACCTTCGGACTTCATTGAAAAAATTCCAAGTGTTAACAATACCCTAATCATTGTTAATAGCAGTCCATCGACTTTTAAGACCGGCCATTGGCTATGCATCTTTCAAACAGCGAAAAATATTGAATTTTTTGATCCTCTTGGCCTATCGTATAAATTCTACACTCCATACATCAGCAACTTTATTGAAAGCAGTGGGAAAACCATTATTCAAAATCAACGAAGAGTACAGGATTTAACGACTAAGACATGTGGCTTTCATGCGCTGCTCTTTTTCATGTTCAGATGTCGTGGCTACACCTACAAGCAGTTTCTCAACATCTACGTTGACTTACCTCGATTGAACGACTTTCTAGTGGAAAATATACTTACAAGCGTATTTAATATTGATTTTAGTGCCCTACGAATAAAATGTTCTAAAAATGTATGTGAAATTGTTTATTAATAAATGATAAAAATTTATATACATGATAAAATGACTTTACTACTCTTTAGATTTCATCTTCTACTAGGTATAGGTATTTGTCAACAACAACTAGTGCAGGTAGATTATCTGAATTCACAGTGTACTGATCCTGATGTACTGCAATGTCAGGGTCACATTTTCTACAGTAGAGTGTAACTTCACTCTTTTCATATCTCTTTGTATAGTAAATGATACTATTCTCATTCATTCTATAGATTTCACATGTTTCAATTTGCCTATTTGAAGCAATTTCACAAACAGTGTCCTCAAGTGTCGAATCACATTCCTTCACAGCCAAATAAAAATCGGTGGGCTTATAATCATAACACCCATTGTCTTCACAACGATGACGTAGAAACCATATTCTTTTGTTGTTCCAGCAGTTGAATCGCTGACCCGGCTCCTCCTCCCAGAACAATCTAAAACCACGACGATACCAATCTCGTAGCAATAAACTAAAATAACGCTTAGGATTCTTTCCAATCATACCGGGATATGTATTCTCCCACTGATTACATTTATCATAGTGACAATTGAAACATAGGTGGCCTCTAGGATGAGAGTCACACACCTCTTCAAGACAGGAATTACAACCTTTACTTTGTACAGCATATCCTCTATGCAATTTACACGGGTTGCATAATCTACACTTTTCATCATACTCATCATCATACTCAACCTCGCCTGCGTATGCAGCCTGTCCCAAGCCAGGATAAAGAGGGAGGGTTGGGCTGTGGGCTTGCGACCCACACCCGGGACCTCAAGGGCCTGCCCTCGGGGGAAATCCTAACTGCAACCGAAACATCAAGTTTGAGCCTCGGATTTTCGAACCCCCTTTTGATGACGACCTCTGCATGCCCACGGACAAGATTTATGAATGCGAAACAACACCTCAAATTTGGTTTCTGGAACGTCCGCACAATGTCTCAAGACTCCAATACTGAACAAGTGCTAAGAGCACTGAAAG
Source organism: Artemia sp. Kazakhstan ARC1039 (assembly GCA_029168905.1). NCBI lineage: Eukaryota > Metazoa > Arthropoda > Branchiopoda > Anostraca > Artemiidae > Artemia > Artemia sp. Kazakhstan ARC1039. The sequence continues at coordinate 9,616 of JAQQPU010024469.1, forward strand.
ATTACCATCTTGACCTTCTGGCTGTGTCAGAAGTTCGATGGCTAGGATCTGGATCAAATAAACTGGATGGAGATGTGACCATTATATACAGTGGATCGCAGCAAAAGCGTGAATACGGAGTAGCACTAATGATGACAAAACAGACCTCCCAAGCTCTACTACATTGGACACCGGTGTCACCTAGAATCCTGAAAGCCCGCTTCATCGGCGCGCATGTGAAACTGTCAGTAATAGTATGCTACGCACCCACCAATGATGCCACCGACGAAGCAAAAGACGAATTTTACAGAGCTCTCAACTCCGTGGCAAACGACATACCACGGCATGACATGGCATGTTTTCTAGAAGACTTTAACGCGAAAGTAGGGAACGACCGATCATTTTCCCCTGAGGTTCTCGGAGAGCATGGCCTCGGCCAGCGAAACAAAAACGGAGAACTACTTATCGACTTCGCGCTCCTTAACGACCTAGTAATCGGAGGTACCCTATTTTCTCATCGGGATGTACACAAATTTTCTTGGATATATCCCGATGGCCATACCCGAAATCAGATTGACCATTGTCTTTGGAGCAGGAAGTGGAGATCAAGCCTACTTGATATAAGAGGATATAGAGGAGCTGACGTTGGCTCAGACCATAATCTGATGGCAGCAAAAATCCGCCTCAAATTGAAAAGAAATAGAAAAGCAAATAAGGCTCCCTTAAACCCAGTCTTTGACTCGAAGAAACTGAGGTTGAGAGAATTCAACCAAGCTTTTAAACTAGAGATGCGGAATAGATTTGAAGCCTTGTCTTTACTAGATGATGCTGATTGCAATCAATACTGGGAAAGAATAAAGTTGTGCTTTCACAATGCCGCAAAAGCCACCATTGGGTACCACAAGAGCCCAAAAGACCAGTGGCTATCTGACCAAACATGGGAACTCATTGAGACAAGAAAAAAAGTAAAAGCATCACTTATCCAAAGACAAACCCCCGACCAACAGATCCTCAGAAACGATGAATACAGAGCCGCGAATAAAGAGGTAAAGAAGAGTGCCAGAAAAGACCAGAGAAACCTGCTGGAGCGAAAAGCAGCGCAGGCAGAAGAGGCGGCGGAGAGAGGTGATTCAAGAACCGTCTATAAAATCACTAATGAGATTATTGGAAAGAAATCCTCTATTCAGCATGGACCAGTAACAGACCCCGCGGGCATCCTAAAAACACAGCAGTCTGACGTAAACGAAGTTTGGGCCAGTCACTTCGAGAAGCTGTTAAATAGACCTCCACCAGAGGATCCCCCAGAGATCCCAGCAACAACACTGTTTTCCTTAGATATCAGCACGGATCCGCCGTTATCCACTGAAATTATAGCAGCAGCAAAGAAGCTGAAAAATGGGAAGTCGCCTGGCGAAGACAGGATATCCGCGGAAATGATCAAAGCGACTGTTATGACCTGCATCAAGTTCTGGACAGCGTTGTTCGCAGTAATCTGGACGACCACCAAAGTATCTTCGGATTGGAAACGCAGCACGCTTGTGAGGATCTTTAAGAAAGGCGATACGTCCTTCCCAGGCAACTGGTGAGGAATCTGCATGCTTTCCATACCTAGCAAATTGCTGACGCACATTTTACTGCAGAGAATCAGCTCGCAGCTCGACAGACACCTTCGCGACGAACAACATGGATTCAGACCGAACCGTTCATGTGCAGACTTGATATTCACCCTACGGCTACTGACGGAAGAAAGCAGAGAATGGCGCTCAAAAATCTATATGATATTCATCGATTTTGAGAAGGCATTTGACTCAGTAGACCGCCAAAGTCTGTGGAAGATCCTACTGCATTACGGAATCCCTGAAAAGATAGTTTCACTGATTGTTGCGTTTTATGAAGATAGCGAGTGCTGTGTAAAGACACCAGATGGCCAAACCCGTTTCTTCCGCATTATGTCAGGAGTTAAGCAAGGTTGCGTCTTGTCACCGCTACTTTTCGTAATTGTCATTGATTACATACTGCGAAGTACAGGCACAGACGGAATCCAGCTAAATCCAGAAACACGCCTCAGTGATGTAGACTTCGCTGACGACATCGCCGTCCTAGAATCATGCAAGCAAAGACTCCAAGAACTCTTTGACAAAGTGAGGGAGAGAGGCGGCCATGTCGGCCTAAAAATAAATAATGAGAAAACAAAATGCATGGCTACCACAGATTCACCCCTGAGCATCACTTGCGGAGACCAACACATAGAGCAAGTTGTCCATTTCAAATACTAGGGAAGCATAATAGAAAGTACCGGATCGACCACAAAAGAAGTGCTCACAAGAATCGGCCGAGCTAATGGGGCCTTCAATAGATTACGGAAAGTGTGGCGGTCCCAAAGCTTCTCTATACGGCTAAAGTTACGACTCTTCAATAGCAATGTTATGCCAGTGCTGCTTTACGCTGCCGAAACCTGGCACCTGAACCAGGAACAAGAGCTAAGAATACTTGCTTTCGAAAACACATGTCTCAGAAGAATTCTCAACATCCGTTGGCAGCAGAGAATAACAAACCAATCCATCCGTGACAAGACTGTCCAGCCTCTTGTGACACATATTATAAGAGTCCGCCGATGGAGATACCTTGGCCATGTACTACGTATGGACAATCTCCGACTACCAAATGCAGCGCTCCATTGGCAGCCATCGGGTCCACGCCGCAGAGGCAGACCCAGAAACACCCTGCGTCGAACGTACCAGACAGATCTCCGTAACCTGCACACATCAATCCAACCTCAGTGGGAGGACATACTTGCAGCAGCAAACCGGCGGGAAGATTGGCGGCTCCTTCTTGATGCCCTGGGTGCCTCTGGAGGCACAGGTGGATCTAAGGTCTAAGGTAAGGTCATCAATCATTGTGCAATTCTCACATGATGACCAGCTGCCCAGTGTGTACATACATAGAGGACATTTATAGAACATTTTTTTTTCATGTGTTGACACCCTCACTGCCACAATGAAACTGAGCCAGCAACAACAAAAAATTGTCTGAGA
>JAQQPU010024470.1:0-12629 GCA_029168905.1 Artemia sp. Kazakhstan ARC1039
CTCACAAAAAATAGCTAAAAAAGAAAAATTTTCTTCTTGGCAGAAAAGCGTAAAAATATGAAAACCGGCCATTCACAATTAATAGCCCAAGCCTTTCCTTACTAACCTAATAGTGTTTAATTGTGGAACCCTGGTGTTGATCATCCGATAGATTATATCCAGGCGTCTATTTATCAAGTTAAGCCATAATGGTTGCAGCGAAAGATGCAACCAATCAAGAGACGAACAAGTCTGACAGTAAAAAACAATAACTCAAATCTTTTAAAAACGGATTCACATCAAAATACAAAGGACAACTAAAGCTTAAACTTGGCATACCCTCTATAAGGAAACCTACAGTCCTTAGGTTGAAATACAACGAAAATCCATTGGTTGACAAAAAGAAGGATGGTGGCTGCAACCATGATATACTTTGTTGAGACCATCTTATTTTTTTTAGTTTTTTCCTTTTTTTGGTAAATGGTGATAATAGCTAGTGTTGTAACTATAGAGGCATTATCTAAAAAACAGTGCGGTTTTAAATAACGGTGGAGGATGTTTGACTAAATTTTCACTCTAAGTTTTATAATGGAGAAGTGCCTGAGTCATCGAACAAATTTAGTCTTCAATTTTATAAATTATGAGCAAAAATTTGATTTAGCTGACAGAAATGCTTTAGTGGAGGTCTTATCCAGGTTTCACCGGTAGCTAGCATCCTAGTACGAGACGATCACGTCCCATGCTAAGACATAAAATAACCCATAACTACTCGAAATAGATTCAGATCGAAACAGAAAGTACACCAATAAAACCGCCTTGTCCAAAACTCCTATACAGGAAATCTACAGTCTTTTGGCTTGAAAAATAAAAGAAAATATATTGGCTTTGAAAACAAGAAGAAGTAGCTTTAATTATAATGTTCTGGATCGACTGCATCTTTTTTTTCCATTTTTTGCTCCTCAGCTAACTGGGACCTTAAAAAAATGGTTTAATGGCTTATGTTAGAGGAAGCTGCTACAGCATTGCATTTTGTAGCATAAAAAATAGTTCTTAAAATGGATTTCATTTTAACAAAAAAACTGCATTTTCATGTACAACATTGAAGAATGATGTCATAAACGTAGATTGTATCCATATATGATTTGATAAGTGAATGTAATATTTATACGCGCTTATCTTTCGACAAGATAGTAAAAGAAATTCTTAATGGATCGATAATGTTCATTATAAATGGTGACTGTGTAAGTTTCAAAGGATATAAATGAAACATAATAAAGAACAAACAACGGCACACAGTAACTAAGGGTTAAGATGAAACAAGCATCTTTTGAAAAGTTACTTATGCGGGGTATCGTCTTATACTTAGTTACTTATATTGAGGATCTTCTGTTACTATTCCAACTAAGGAAAGCCATAGGCTTATTCATATTTGTAACAGTGTTTTACATAAGAGATTGATATAGTTTATTATAAGTGGGGACTATGTAATTTTCATCTGAATTAGCTGAAACGTTGTAAAGAGGAAACTAAGGCAAGTAGTAACTTAACGTTAAAATATCACAATCATTTTTTTAAAGTTACTTGTATTTTGCAATACTGATCAGGATTGCAGCAGAACCTAGTAACCTAATAAGAAATGATCGTGTCTCATACTAAAAAACACAATAATCCATAACTCCATAAAAAGAGTCGGAACAAAATAAAAAGTAAATATTTAGAACCACCTTGTTTGAAAACCCTATATAGGAAAATTACCGTCCCTTTGCTTGAACAATTATCAGAACCTGCTAGCTTGAAAAACAAAATTAGTGGCTGAAACTACGATATTCTGCACCGAAGGTATCTTTTTTTCCGATTCCCCTCCACAGCTAGCAGCAATGGACATTATAGAGATTTTTTATGGCTAATTTTAAAGGAAATTCGTGTATTTAAGAACTTTTTTTTAATAAAAAAACATATTTAATATAAAATATTATAAAAAAAATTGATTTTCATATAAAAGCTTGATAAATGACGTTATAATCGTAGATTGTAACCATATATGATGTACAGTAAAGATCGAGCTCCAGCCCATAGTAAATGAAATATTAAAATTTTGTATAGTAAACGACAAAGACTGGCCCATAGTTACTGAGACATTGAAATATCCAGGTTTTCAGAGGTAGCTAGTAACCTAGTAAGAGATGATCTCGTCCAATACTAAGAAATATATTAGCCCATAACTCCTGAGGATAGTGTCAGATAAAAACAAAAGAAGTAAACAATTAGAACTGCTCTGTCCGGACAACTCTATAGGAAACTTACCATCCCTCGGAAGGAATGACGAGGAAAATCTTTTGGCTTGAAAATACTGATAAGTTACTTGAAATGCGATATTCTGCATATACGGTATCTTTTTTTCTCTCTCTCTTTCTCCTCCAATAGCTTGGCACTGTAACATTGTAGAGAGCTTTTTAATGGTTCATTTTAAAGGAAAATGATGCGATTGAAAATCTTTTGTCATTAAAAAGATTAAATTTTAAAATATAATCAAGTTCTTATAACAAATTGCATTTTTGATGTACCATACTGATCAATGAAGTCATAATCGTAGGTTGTAGCCAGGTTGTCTTTTACTATTCCAATTAAGAAAAAGCCATAGGTTTTTTCCCGTTTGTAATTCTATAGTAAAGAACAAACTCTAAATTATAGTAAAATTTTAGTAGGGAACAAACTATAAATTAAAATTATTGGTCTTAGAAAAATTCAAAATAGTAAAAGCCACATGCTTTTTCCTGTTTGTTTATAAAATAATAAAGATCAGCCCTTTCCTGGTTTGGAAATTTTTAAAAATTAACAGAGGTATTAAGAATTCCGACCTTTTCCATGTTTCTTTTGAGAAAGAATAAACTGACTTCTATGATTTAAAATTATCACCTCATCCCCAGCTTGAACAGGCTTTTGAAAAGAAAATAGTAAAAGGCTATCAGAGCCTAATGAAAGTATCTTTCTCAAGTGTTTGTGATGCCATTAATAAAGTAAAAAAAAAACATACTCAAAGAGAGTTGATAATACTGTCAAGTCAGGAACAACACAAAACCTTGTATGATCACAACCGGAAATTCAAAGAGTTTGATGTGGGATTATAGTAAAGAACGAACTCTAGGCCACAGTAACTTATACTTCAAAAAATTACCGTGACAGCCCCGGAACTCGGCAGGCTTCAGACTTTTCTATATGATATCCGGGTTGTAGCGGTAGCTAGCAAGCTAGTAAGAGTTGATTGCGTCCCAAACTAAGAAATACAAAAACCCGTAACTCCTTAAACTAGAGTATTATCAGAAAAAGAAGTACACCATTAAAACCGACTTGTCCAACAACCCCTATATAGGAAACTAACTGTCCCTTGACATAAATAACTAGGAAAATTCATTGGCTTGAAAAACAAGAAAACTTACTCCAAGCACAATATTCTGCATCAACGGCATCTTTGTTTTCCTTTTTTTGGTTGCAGCAAATGGGCACTGGAAAATTATAGAAAGCTGTATAATCGCACATTTAAAAGAAAATTACTTTTGTAATAAAATAAAAAACGTTTTCAAACTTGAATCAAATTTTTACGATAAACTGCATTTTTGTAAAACACTGTAGTTGCAAATGTTGTTATAATCATCTTGCATTTGAAGATAAACATTGTATTTTTAACATAATAAAAAGCATGAAGATATAGTTAAATAAAATATATTAATTACTATAGGATTTTTTATAGTAAAGAATAAACTCTTTAACCCAGATCATGGTTGCGTTCGTTGCTGCAACCTAGTAGAAGGTGAACTATAGCCCATAGTAACAAAAAGTTTTATATAAAGGATCAGTATAGTGCAATGTAAACTTGGACATCGGTATTATTGTTATAGGGATGTGTTGAACTTAGTAAAGAATAAACCAAGGCATTTAGTAGCTAAAAGTTAATATAATTAAATTATGTTTCAAAAAGTTTTATAATAAAGCACGAACGCAAGCTCACAGTAACTTATTTATTGAATAATAATAGTAGTCCTATTTTAAGTGGCACTATTATCATTGGTGAGCCTTTCTTACATAAAGGATCGATAGTGATATATTTTACTAGTGATATATTTTATTTAATTAACTTTAACAAAAAGTTTAAATACAAAAATCAATAATATTCACCCAAAACCAAACGGTTGACATGGGGTGAAACAGGTTAAAAAAAAATACATACATATAACGTCAGTTAAATTTACTATAAAAAGAAAGAAAGAAAAAAAGAGAGAAAAGAAAAGAAAGAAAGAAATTAGTAAAGAATAATAATATTACTACAGGGACAGCAACTACATACCATGTTCATGTTGTGGGGTCGCACTCACAAACCAACAAGCAATTACAAATTAATTTAAATTAAATCAAATCAAGTCACCTCCAAAAAAACAAAACTAAAATTCATACTTATTTAATAAATTTTCTCTTAATTTTGCTTAAAAACGACTAAAATTTTCTAGTTTCTTCATATCATTATCCAAATTATTCCATAAATTTATACCCTTTTTAACAAAAGAAAACTTGGACCTGGCAGACACTATAGGTGGAGTATAATAATCATTTTTACCCCTAGTATTCTGGTTAGGTATATTCCATCGACTGTAAAACCAACCGTTAAAACACTCTGGCAGCTGCTTCATATTATGTCTATACATAAACACTAATATATAACAATGATGAAAACCCACCGCTGGCAATATCCTAAAATCCCTATAGACTTCTCAAACTGATTCTCTTTCTGAATTTCCTGATAATACTCTAATAGACTTGTTTTGGATAATTCGCACAGAATTAACAATTGAAGAAAATGTACCCATGTATACAGAAGAACAATACAAAATACTGGGATAGATTAACAAAAAATAGAGAAGCCTAAGTATACTAGTTGGAAACATATATTTAAGTTTGCGAATCATCCTCAAATTATGCGATAGAATCTGGGATAAAGTTTCAATATGGGATCGGAAACTGAGAGTCTCATCTATAATAATGCCAAGATACTTTACTGCCTTTTGACGAGCAATCATACCATCTTCATATGCTACATGCTGTATCCATGGGTAATAAATTGATGTCCTCGAAAATATAAGAAAATTACTCTTAGAGGGGTTCACCTTTAGCTGATTCACTCTGAGCTATCATGGAGCCTCATTTAGCGATTCTCGTACACTCTCTAGGAGCCATCTCTCTGACTTTGCGATCACCACTAAAGAAGTATCATCATCAAACATAGGCAATGTAGCCGCGCCATCCTTTTTGACGATCTCACTCATTCTTGTTTCCAGTTTACTTACAGACTGTGGAAGATCATTCACAAAAATTAAAAATAAGAAGGGTCTAAGTACCAAACCCTGTGGAACTCCACACTCAATACATTTTTCATGAGAACCCAAATTACCAATTTGAGCATATTGTTTTCTACAAGACAAAAAAGAAAGTAAAAACGAAAGAGCTGGACCCCTAATCCCATAAATTTCACACTTCATTAACGGAATATCATGACCGACCGTATAAAAAGCCTTTACAATATCTAAAAATACAGTTGCCACTTTATGTCCATTATCTAAAGCCATATTAATAATGCTAGTCAAATACATGTTTGTTTGCTCAGTAGTGCGATCTTGACGGAATCCAAATTGTGTAGGAGTAAATATTCTCTAGTCTTCCAGGTATTGATAAATTCTGACCAAAAAGCATTTTTCTAGTATCTTAGACATAATGGATAAAATCGAAATTGGTCTATAATTTTTAACATCACCAGTATTCCCTCCTTTATGTATTGGTATTGCTTTCGCTGATTTTAAACAACTCGGAAACACTTCCTCTTTTAGACACTGATTAATTAATGAAACAAAAGTTAGAGCAATCACTTCCCAAAATGTTTTCATTACTCTAATTGAAACAATATCAGAGCCAGAAGCGGTACCTTTCATACCATAAACAATGTTTCAAACTTTAGATTCTTGAACTTGGAGTAGATTTAAAGAGATTTCCATCTCCTTATGAAGGTATTTTTGAAAAGCCTGGTCGCCTGGTTTGCTTATAATCGACTCTTTCACTCTCCATCCAACTGTCGAAAATGTTTAGCAAATTCTTCACAAATTTCTTCTGGATTTGTAAGACTGGTTACATCTTTACGGAAAATTTCCTGAGGGATTCCTCCAGATAATTGTCCTAAAGTGCTTCTTATCACATTCCATGTTTTTGATGGATTTCCAGATGCTTCTTCAAATTCTCTTTTATAATAATATTGTCTAGCTATTCACAGGAGTCTGTTTAGGGCATTACGATAACTCCTATAAATTCGCTCACTTATATCGCAGGGATGATATACCTTTTTCTCATACAAACTATTCTTCTTATTTATCGATCTCAATAAACTCGGAGTAACCCAAGGCTACTTTGAAGGTTTTCTTCTACTGTTGTTAATATTTTTAGAGTATTCTTGCAGGGATTGTTAATTATTTTGTAAAAGACTCTAAACTTAGAGTCAATATCCTCAGGGACTGAAAACTCTGTATTCCAATCGTTAATGGCTAGCTCATTTCTACATTTCAGAACTGCATCTTTATCGAGTAACATTCTCAGCGTGAGACTGCTCTTCTTTGTGGAGTTTTTATTATCAACACATACTGAGTAACTTGCAAATACACCTAAATGATCAGAAGTATCACTTATAAGAATACTGGGACTACCCGACATACAATTTGAAAATATGTTATCCAGACATTTCGAAGACGTCTTCGTAAGACGAGTACTAATATTAATATCAGGGATATAACGAAATGAAATCATCAAGTTTAAAAATCCGTCTGTATTTGATCTATTATCAAATAGATCAATGTTGAAATCTCCCTTTATAAAAATAGGACTTCGATGTGGTATCTTTCCCAATTGTTCTTCAAGTAATTCATAAAACTCAATAAGAGATCCTGACGGTGGCCTATATACAACCAGAACATAACCACAACGTCCAGACAGTTCTAACTGCAAAATAAAAGACTCAAAAACCATTTCTTTATGTATTAAAATAACCTCTTGGACAGTTGCCCGTATGTCAGAACGTATATACGCTGCCAGTCCCCCGTGTCGGCAAAGTTGACGATTTTTCGTGTAAAGATTATAACTTGAAATATGTAAAAGTTCCGAATTATGGTCATTTAGCCAAGTTTCATCAGTCCATTTACCAGAAAAATAGATAAACTGGAAATTTCATTCATAAAATCTAAACTTGAATTCAATCCTTGGCATTTCAAATGGAACACATTAAATCTTTCTGAAACATCGCTACATGCCATCTGCATTTGGTTTACAAATAAATATTTAGAATCTTCAAACTCCAACCTATAATAACCACCAGGCCCACCACTTTCATCAAAAATTTCACTATACATTCAAAATTTACCTTCTTATTTTCCAGCCCCAATACGTTAATTTGTCCTGGAGGAGACTCCAATCTTTCATCCAACATCAAAGCCAAATAGAAAAATTTGAGTACGACTCCACAGGGGACACAATTCAATACATTCTAAATATAACTTTATTACATGCTGCCCAATAACAATAATAACACCAATAATAATAATGAGATAAAAAAATAACAACAGCAGAAAAAGAATAAAGAATTATTCCAAAAAAACAAAAACAAACAACAATGACTCAAAAGGGTACACCTTGCATATTGGATGCCTTCTCATATATTTACATTTTTTTACGCTACAAACAGTCAACTATGAACTATATGAACCATCAACTATGAATTCCTTCAATTTCCCGCCAAAATTTCTTTTTATCACTAATTAATCACCAGCTACGTCTTAATCAATGGGAACATGAATTCGAACAGCTATTTTTCCTCGTAAGCTTCACTAATTGCCGCTATGTAGGTTACGAAATGAATGATTATTCGGTGCATAATCAAGTTCAGGAATCAAATTGTCCAGTGAGTATTTAGCACGTGTTCCATTGGGGTGATTGAAAAGTAACACAGGCTGAAAAATTTCTGAGATCCAAGCGTCACTTCCTAATTTGCGTAGTTTCACCCTTTTAATCAACAAATCATTTTTTGCTTTGTGAACTTCAGCTGGGACATCATCACTGAGGTATATATCACGGAACGACGACACTGTTTTACTTTTTAATTTCTTGGCATTTTTAAAATATCAAATTTAGATTTTTTATCAGATACTTCAACACGAATATATTTCTGTTGCTCACTAACTAGGCTTACCTTGAATGGTGGGACTGGAGCAATTTCGAGTCCTTCCGTAAGAATACTTTTGAAGATATCCTTTGGATTTGTTTCACATTCACAAGAGAAATTCCATACAATAATATTTTTTTCCAGTTTATCAAACTCCAGCCTGGCCAATCTCATACTCAAGTTATTTGATTCTTTACTCTGAGCTATACAATCATCAGAAATCACTTTTACTTGATTCTTTAGAGATTCTTTGACTTGCTCAAGCTGCCTCACTCGCTCATCATTTTCAATCAGCTGCCTTGCAAATCCTGCATGTGATATACCCATATTTGGCACTTTATCTTCAATTCCCTTAATCCTATTTTCTAAAGAATCTAGCTTTTTTCCATTTTCTGTTACCAAACTGATAACAGTCTTTAGACTCTCCGCAACTGATGAAATCGTGAATTTATTTGTAGAATCAGTGCTACTAGCAGTAACGTTAAGATCGTATTCCCCTTCTCCCCTCCGAGTGTTTTCTGTATCATCTCCAATATTACGAGGTTGCTTTCTTTTACGTCCCATGATTATTTCCAGACAACAAAATTAAATTTAATTATCTGCTTACCTCATTGAGGAACAATTTTTTATTCAAGTGGGTCCGTTACGTACAACTTGCTAAGTCACCATTAATTTAGGCACGGCTAACATCCCTCTTCATAAAAACTGCTCCAAATAATCCAAATTTCAAAAAGAAAAAAATCCGAAGTGCCGCTTAGAAAATTGTAAATCCACTCGTCATAAACACTAGGCACCCCAATCAAGGGCTTAATCAATCAAACACATAGTCGCAATCAATATGTTAACAGCTGGAATTTTGCCCATTTGAAATGTCAAGTTCGAATAAAATCCAATAACTTTCACAATATAATTTAAATTCTGTCAACTTATAATTCTTAATTTCCGTTATATATTTAATCTGCTTTAGATGTTCACCTGTTAGCAACTGAATGACAACTGAAATACTATATCAGTGAAATACTACTGATATTGTTCATTATAAAGGTTTATAATAAAGTACAAACTCTAAGTGATAGTAGTTATAATAATCATGGTTGTGGCAATAGCTGCAACCTATTAAAAGACGAACTACAGTCCATAGTCACCAAAATTTGACAAATATGTTTTGAATAAGGGTTGCAGCTCTAGATGCAGCCTTGTAAAAGGCAAACCGCAGCCCATAGTAACCAAACGTACAAAAACACGGTTTGATAAAAACTGCCTAAAAACAAAAAATTGCCATCCGACAGTGACACAGGAATCGTAAATATTTTTTTCGTTAACCTTAAAAATTAAAGTTTACTAGGAAAATAAATCCATGGTGAATTTAAAAAACCTAAAATCGCATGAAATTCATTTCGAGGTCTGATTGCACCATTGGAATGAGCACGGTCAATCCATGCTGCCTATGCAGCATGGATAGTTAGCATAATTATGAAGCATAATTATCCTGCATCTTATGCAGGATAAACGTAGGAGTCTCCTACGTCGAAAAACATCGAAATCTCTTTTTGGAATTATAGCTCCGATGTGTTTCTTTTTTTTCACCAGTTCTAGTGGGCTACCATAAAATCATAGAGAGGTGCTTAATGCCTTATTTTGAAGTAAATTTCTCTATATACTATCCTATGTGATTAAGCAGAAATAATCTATAGTATAAAATCAAATTTTCATGAAAAACTGCCTTTTTGATGCACTATGATGTAGCAAACCCTTATTTTCTGACACGATTAGGGGCCTGACTTATGAATTTCACCATAAGAAATGCTGTATTTTTTTTTAATAAAAATATTGAATGGCCCATCAGCAAAACCAAGTTGGGCACCGAAGCAATTACCCTTTCCTTACCGGTAATGTGAAAACATATGAATTGCACACAATTTTAATATCTAGCAAAAATCAAACGTATTTTGTCAACAAAACAAATTAAATTTAAATTTTGTCCCAACCCAAAGGAAACAATTGCTGGGGCAACCACACTATCTTTTTTGCTTTGAGCTAAGCCCATTTAGAAAGTATAAGAAATCTTTACTTGAATAGGCACGCTTGCAAGATCAACAGCTTAAAATTGCATTAACAATTCATCTAGCCTACTTCCAAAAAGTTTCAAACAAATTTTTTCGCATTTTTCCTAAATTACTTATTTTATCTATAAAGCCCCCTTCGCTAAAAATGCTTACGATTCCTCCCCCTTTCGGATATGAAGATAAAATATTCAGATATCTATATTGTTTAAAGTTTGTTGCTTTTTGTTTTTCAAACAGTTCGTCGTAACAAACTGTAAGTAAGAAACGATCAGATTTAATAGTAACCAAAAAACATAATTTTGATATAGACCCATAAAAGGAATCGTGTTTTTATGCTGATTTTAAAAATATAAGTTTCTTGAAGTATATAGGTATATACAAGTTTCATGCCCTACAAAAGTTACAAGCCTAAGAATTTTAGCCTTGTTTTCAAGAAAAACGAGAAACAACCCCTATAAGTCATAGAATATTAATAAAAATCTCACAATCAGATTAAGCGTATCTTAAAACCTTACTAAAGAGTTTTCAAGCTCTTATCTGCAAAAATGTTGAGTGTTGTATTTTTTGCCAAAATAAAGATGACGGGTGCGTTTTTTTGGTTTGTTTTTTTTCTTCCCAGGGGTGATCGCATCATACCAGTGGTCCTTGAATTTCATGAGAGGGCTCATTTGAACGGAAATTAAAGCTTCTAGTGCCTTTTTAGTTAAAAAAACAAAATTTAATTAATATGAAAACTTTTCTACTGAAATTCCACTAAAACTGCATTTTTATTGCCAATATTGGAGAATACCACCAATCCTAACCACTAGTATTCTTACCATTGTACCATCAGAGACTTACGAAAAATAAGTTACATATAAAACATGATAAAAAATTCATTAATTATAATAAAGAATTAATATAAAATTAATTTAGCTCATTATTAATGGGGACTATGTAATTATAGAAAGGCTCCACCAAGATTTCAACTCAGATCGTGGGAATGAAAGTTCTAAGCGCTAACCATTGCAATACAAAACATTGATATAGTAAAGAATTCTAAAAGTAGGATATATACATATTTGATAGAACATATTCTTGAAGCCCAAGAACTTCAATTTTGATTTAGTAGGAATTTTTTTTGTAAGATGATTATACGAAGAACAAATCATTGCATATATTGAACTTTAAATAAAAGTTCAAATAGGGATAAAATCCTTTTAATAGACAGTGTTTTGTATAACAGTGATAGAAATTCACAAAAATACCAGATATTTCGGTCACATATACAGTGACCGTCATCAGTAGTAAAACTAAAATAAAACAATTTAAATAAAAAGTTTATATACTAAATCAAATAACACTACATATTGTTTGAATCTCTAATTCTTTTCAAAGCAAAGGCGGAAGCTATTCTCTTTAACCTTCTTGGATTCGGTTCATTAGCGTTCAATGATATAACATTTGGACAAAGGTCAACTACATTGGGTGAATTGAACTTTACTCTCTCAGATTTTAATAAATTATCATAGATAGAGTCCAGCCCATATTCACCTGTATCACGATTCAAAGCAATATTCTTCAATAAGATTTTCTTTATTTCAAGAATTTCACGAAAATTTTGCTTTAAACCCCGATCCCTAGAAATCAAAGAGACATTCTCGAACAAAATAAAATGGTCTGGAAAATTAAAAATATGTTCTGAAAGGGCTGAAGTGAAATCTTCAGACTTAGAAACTTGCTTTAAAGCCGAAGAAATAGAATCTTTGTGTTGTAATAATCTCATTTCCAAACTCTGGTTAGTACGTCCCACATATGAGCTTCCACAAGTACATGGGATCTGATAAACCCCACTTTGTTGCCCCAATGAAGTTTGATCCTTCCCAGAATTTAGAAAACTACCCAAAGTATTATTACTCTTTAAAGCTACTCTTAGACCATTGCTTTGTAAAATTCTTTTAAGTTTTTCACTTAGCCCGGGTACATATGGTAAGGAACAAAAAACATCCTTCTCCCGAGTTGTCTCCAAGACTTCCTTAGAAATCTCTAGAAACCTTTTTCTTCATTTTGAAAAAGTCTGGTTAATTAACCATTCTGGATACATGTTACTTATTAGTATTTTCCTTAGAAAAGACAACTCCTCCTCAACAAATTTTGGCGAGCAAATATTAAAGATCCGATCAGTTAAAGAAATGATCAAACCAATTTTTACTTGGCGAGCGTGACCGGAACTATAAGACAAAAATCTATTGTTATTTGTCGGTTTTCTGTAAATTTTAAATTTTTCCATTCTCTTCCAATTCTATTCCATTCTAACCATTCTGGATACATGTTACTTATTAGTATTTTCCTTAGAAAAG
>JAQQPU010024472.1:0-12628 GCA_029168905.1 Artemia sp. Kazakhstan ARC1039
AAATTTTTAATTCTAGCTTTAAATTTCAGAGTTTAATTCAAATGAAGTTTGAAATTCCCCTTTCTGTCAATTCTCAGGCAGTTTAAGGAGCCAGAATAAAAAAAAAAATTCAAAACACTTAGCTAGAAATAAACTATCACTTTCCTTTAAAGCTTTGACAAACGTGTACTTATTATGTATAAAAATAAGATTTTTTACATGGTGTGGGACCAACAAAGAACTTAGCAACAAGTCCTGCATTCTTGAAACCCTTTCTGCTATGGCACTTGTCACAGCCAACAATAGAACTTTTCTTGCTAAAGCTGCAATCCATGGCAGCTGAGGAAATTATCGTTTCCAGAAGGCAGTGGTTGTATTGATTGCATCAACTAGGGCAGGACTGGATGTGTTTGGGGAAATGGTGGAGTTAGTTGCCCTCCAATCACTTTTGACTATTAAAAAGGGAACTAGCCCTATCTTATTTCCAATCAAATGAGCCCTTTTTGAAATTTCTACAACAACGCTTTCTATAAGTCTTATATGCCCCCAGGGCATAACTTACGGCCCTTGCCCTGAGGGCTGTTTAACCAAATGGCTATCTCTAAATTTTGATCGGACGTGTTTGGAGAAATGGTGGGTGTGAGAGGGATGTTAGTTGCCCTCCAATCACTTTTAACTATTAAAAAGGACACTAGCCCTTTTAATTTCCAATCAAATGAGCCCTTTATGAAGTTTCTATAACAACTCCTTTGATATGAAGCAACAAATGGCATTATCGAAATTTTGACTGGATATTTTTAGTGAAATGGGGGGGCGTGAGATGGGGGTTAGTTGCCCTACAATCACTTTTGATTATAAAAAGCAGCTCTAGCCCTTTCAATTTCCAATCATGTGGAGAATTTCGTCCCAAAGCTAGAGTTGGGCAAATCAGCTTTCTCTTTAGCTTCTGAGGTCTTTGTGTCATCCTCTTTCATGAAGTCTGGGATATTATGTCTAGAGGGATTAGCTGCTGAGACATGGTGCCAGAACCCCTTTGGATTCTGCTTTGTGTCAGCTGCAATTGCCACTTTGTGGTTTTTTACAATCTTCCAAGTCAAATTTCTTAGCCTGTCTCTGAATTTCTTGAACATGTCATAGTGGTTATCACATCTGCACTTTATGTATTTGGTCCCTGCTCTTTTCTTCATCCTTCTAGCCCTTATGACTTCTTTGGGCAGGAAGGGGAGTGTTTTTGGCAGGGGTGACCAGTATACCCAGGCATGCTTGTTCTCTGCAGCTAAGACTACTGTTTTAAATGCCTCCCAGCTTTTTGCTATATTACCATCATCAACCACATTCTCTTATTTTATCTTTGACAGGTTCTGCTGTATCAACTCATAATCTGTAAAGTATATTTACTGTGTGTATCATATTTACTATAATACTGCCAGTATGGGAAAATGGAGGGGGAGCTGCTCCCCCCCCCCCACCCTAGAACTTCAAATTTACACTAGATATGGCTGAAAAAGCAGTTGAAAAAAGGTATATGGCTAAAAAAGCAGTTTATAAAAGGTAGATGGTTGGAAAAGTTGGAAATAAACAGCCAAAATGACAGAATAAAAGTCAAACAAGAAGCAATTATCCATAATGTCGGTACTCCTGCATTATGCAGGCACTGGTAAAGAAGTCAAGTTTGGTTAATGCTAATGAAATATATAATAGCTTATAAACAAATTTGGGCAATATATTTGCACATTAAAGGGGGGGGGGGGGGGGTAAAGCATACCATATATTAAATATGTAACTCAACCTAGGTACCTTTCCCCCTTTAAACCCCCCAAAAAATATTATTTAAATAGTATAACTCATTGAGAAAACCATGGCTTTGCAGTCATTTATGTATAATGGTCTCTTGAAAATAGCCTGTTTGACAGGTTTTTTGTAACTGGTTTCCTTGTACAATATATAGCCCTCAAAATGCAGGAGCACTATAATGTCTTAGAAAGATTTAGCTCTAATCTAAGAAGATTAATGCTGAAGCTTATTCATGATTTTTGGTGATTACTTTTATTAATAAAGATTTCATAGGTATGATAGAACTTGCTGGCAATGTAAGCTTTTGTGAACTAACAATATAACTTCAGCTTCCTCCCCCCTGTCCTTCGTCACGGGATTGGGTGGGCCCCCCCCCCTCTAGACAAGAAACTGTATGCCCATGACTGCTAGTGGAGTATAGTATTCAAAGTCTGAAGTATACTGTATATAGCTTACTGCTGTTACTTCATGGATGGAGTTGAATACTCCAATGCTACTGGTATTATAAAAATAATGCATATCCAACTGCATGCTTGATACTCATTGATCACTATACTACAAATATAATAAGCATCATTTGATTTTCTGGGAGAACAATATTGATTGGCAGCCTGGCAATCACATGCATTATGTGGCTTTGATATTAGTTTTGCCCTAATCTAATCCCCAAAATAAACAGAAAATTGCTGCTACATTGTAGTGTGGCTGTTTTAAGCTACTAATCTTCTGCATTCCAGCTTTCCTATAACCTGCCTTAACTGTATGTAAACCTTGATTGCTACCAGCCCTTTTAAGATTCTTTCAACAGACAAATTAACAGTTTGAGAGAATTTGGTTATTTCTGCAAGATTTGGACAAATATTCACTTTCAGTTGAAGAGAAGTAGAGCAAGTAAAAACTCAACCACAAGGACAAAGGACAACAATGATGTAAAAGTAAATTTTCACACAGCAACACTAAAACTAAATGAGCTGTTAGTTTGAACAAGTTTTAAAAAGTAGTACCGTAGTGTGAGAAGAGATATTTTAGAAGAGATACATCACCTGGTAAAAAAAAGAATATCAAAAACGTAAACAGTTCTTTTTTTGTTTTTTTGTTGCCTTTATTTTAGAGTTTTTGGTTCCTGTTGGGTTGAGTTACTTACAGTCCATTACCACAAACTGTTTGATCAATCTTCAATCATTTTTCAATTTAACTCCTTTATATTTTCCAACCTTTGAAAATTAAACAGAATAGCAAAAGAAAACACAATTTAAACTCACAGTCCAGCTATCTGCATTCATACTCAGGATTACACTGAAAGTAAAAATGTCCAAACTAAATTTTTTACCACAAGTCATAAGAGAATATTTGATGAAATGGTATAGTCTTATTATAAATGTTATGCTTTTAGTAGCATAGTAAGAAAGGTTGGTAATTCAATGATCTATGTCTGGTTTTTTATGTTTAGTAAATAACTGAGATCAAAATTTTGGAATGTAGTGAAAAATTATGCCAAGCTAAGTGAAAGTGATAGTTAATAGGGGTGGATTGTCACTAGTGATGAATCACTAGGGGTGGCAGCCCTGAACAAAGGGGGATTTTTGGGGAACCAATTTTTTTCAAGAAGACAGATTTTTGGGGAAATCCCCAAAATTTGGGGATAGCAGAAGCACTGGTATTTTAAGACAAAATAAGCCAACAAAGCTACTAGGCCATAAACTACCCAGTAGCACTGCTACAATGCTACCCCACTTTTTGCACAGCAGAGCACAACTTGTGTTTTGACACTTTTCTTTGGACAAAAAAATATTTTTAAATGTAAAATGGTATTTTCAGACAAAATCTGCCAACAAATTTTGAAAACTGCCAAGTAGCATTGCTAGTTTGCTACCCCAATTTTTGCACGGCAGGGCTGAAGGAACATTTTTAGTTGGCCTGGT
This sequence comes from Artemia sp. Kazakhstan ARC1039, assembly GCA_029168905.1. NCBI lineage: Eukaryota > Metazoa > Arthropoda > Branchiopoda > Anostraca > Artemiidae > Artemia > Artemia sp. Kazakhstan ARC1039. The sequence continues at coordinate 3,696 of JAQQPU010024472.1, forward strand.
ATTCCACTACATCAGACAAGAATTTTCAACATTTGAAACATACTTTTATCAATATAATATTAGCTGCCATTTTAACTTAATTTAACCAAGAAAAACCTAATGTGGCTACATTTTAGAGAAGTTCAGATGTATCTTGACACAATGGTGTGATCCCAACTTTTTTTGCAAAAAAAATAACCAAGTAAAGACAGTTTGAACATTACATAGCTAAGAAATTGTCTGGAGCTAATTTTGTGCAAAAACAGGAAACTAATTGAATTGAATATTCTTTTCTTATCTAAGTGTATTGGATATAGTGTCCATGTTTTGCATTATCAAAATACAACAACAGCCTCAAGAGATGGTGTTCCAAGTCATGACTAAGCAGAGTTATCCTGCTTTAAATGAAAATCTTGACAGTGGTTCCAAAATTGCACTGTCAAATCATCAGTTCCTTCACCCTATAATTTTCTACATAAAAACAGATGTTACTTCAACTTTAGACCTGAGATGGATCTAGGAGACAAAAAATGCAGAGGTGGTTTTAGGAGAGGGACAGAGGGGGCACATGCTTGGGGTGCAAAATTTTAGATGATGTAAAATTTCAAATAAATAACCAAAATTTGGTAATTTTTAAAACTTATTCTTTTTTAAACAAGTAGAGAGAGCAGTTGATAAATAAAAAAGTTTTTTTAATTAATTAATAAAATAAAAGTAAATTGAAAAATAATAAAATAATAATAATTAAAATAGTTGATAAAAATTAAATAGTTAAATAATAAAGTTTGAAATACTTAAAAATAAATTATTAATTAATTAATAAAATGAAAATTGTTTCACTAATGAATGAAAATTTTTTTTTAACTTGGCCTGAAAATTTTGTGGGAGACAGGAAGGGAAGTGGGGGCTAATCAAGATTCTGCCCTGGGCGCAAGAGAGGTCAGAACCAGCACTGAAGAGATTTTGTTATATTGTTATCCTTTGTGCTTTAACTCTTTTAGTTATAGTTATAAAAAGTGAAGCCACTGAGTCCATAAAACACAAAACCAATCCTCTGGGTTCATATATCAATACTCAATCCTCTGGATTCAGACTTTTTTTTTCAGACAAGGCTAAAAGTGTGTAAAACTAGTATGAAAACTAACAGTGCAGACTCTACAACATGAATGATTTGAAATGCCCTTTAACAGGATTAGCTAATTTTTAATTATTTCTTAGAATATGTTGTTGTGTTTGCTATGTTGTTTTATACAATTCAATATATCTATTTTTTCAATTCAATTTGTTTAATTACCAAATGGTAAACACATAACATTAATTTAAGTCCAAAGAAACACATGAAAGCAATTGATACTGGGTGACCTCATGTGTAACAAATGCTTAACAAACAAACAAAACAAACACAAAAGGAAATAAAACAACTAAATTATGACAAATCTCTAACTATGAAAATAAACATAAATATGCAAAAAAAAATAATATTGTAATAATAATAATAATCAAAGCAAATAAAAAAGAGAAAAAAAAGGAAAAAACCAAAAAACATCTATGAACCAGGTACCGTACTAACCCTTCTTTCTTTTCTGGAAATGTACAAACAACATTTAGGCATAGTTAAAATTTATCTAATTAATAAATTAAAGGTAAACAACTTTTTTTTTTTATTTCATCTTTAATTTACTCCAAAGCCAATTTACCCTAACCTACACTATATAGGATCTTTAGGAGGAGACAGGATTTGATAGTGAATTGTTTAGTTTATTTGGAAAGAACATACATGGAATAAAGTAGGTAGTAGGCCTATGTTTACCTTGTCCTAATTTAAGTTATGGAATCTTAAATATATTGACTAAAAACACATATATTATTCAGGGGTATACCTTGCCAAATTAGGAGAGGACACAACTGTAAAGGTAAGGAATTTTAATGTTAATACATAATTATATATTTCATATGCATCACTCTTATTTCAGCCTATTTACCCATAATGTAAGTCTAGGAGCAGTCAAGTACATAAGGAAGCATGCTAAGAAAACAAATCTTACTTCATAATATGCAGAATAATCCTAGTTAACATATTTTGCAGGGGGAGAACCTATATCTTCACTTCTCTCCTTGTATTTTCAGTTTGTTTTATCACATTTTAAATATTTGTGTCTATTCTCTAAGTTTTGGAAATCAATTGTAAACAAACACCCAAAAGCAATCTAACTAATCTAGGTAAATTTTTACCAAATCATATTACTGACTTACAAATAAAGTGAATATGTCATTTGATGCCTTTTTTTGTGCTGATTACAAATATAATAATCATTTCTGTCAGAAATGAATATTAGCCCCCCTCCTATATATGTCAATTCAGAATATATATTTGCACATTTGGGGGTGGGGGTTAGGTTAGGGGGGGGGCTAAAATTCATTTTTGTATAAATTTAGAATTCTGTCACCTGATAAGAAGACATGTTAAGAAAACAATTCTTACTTTAAAATATGTATAATGATCCTAGTTCTTATATTATACAAGGGGAGAACCTTTATCATCAAGTCTTTCCACTAAAAATCCTTCTTTTTCCAGCTTAAAAGAAAATGTTTCCAAAACCCATGCTGCTGAGATTCAATGTTTAAGTCTTTTTAAATTGCTGCCTAATACGTTCTTTTATAGATAGCTTTCATGCCAATCTTTTTAATACTTTTTTTTTAAAGAGCAGTGGCAAAGGGCAAATATCAAAATATGAACAATAAAGACCGGCATGAACGCTATCTATAAAAGAACATATTAGGTGGCAATTTAAAGTGGAAATTTAAAAGGACTGAAAAGGAAAAGCATTGAATCTCAACATGGTGATTTTAGGAAACTTTTCTCTTAAGCTGGAAAAAGAAGGATTTTTAGAGGAAAGACTTGATGGTATGAGGTATGATGGTTCTCCCCTTGGATAATATAAGAACTAGGATCATTATAAATATTTTAAAGTAAGAATTGTTTTCTTAACATTCTCCTTATCAGGTGACAGAATGCTAAATATTTACCTTCATTTCCTACAAAAATGATTATTATATTTGTAATCAGCATAAAAAAAGGCATTGAATTGTATATTCACTTTAGTTGTTACTCAATAATATAATTTGGTAAAAATTTACCCTAATCTAACTAACTAACCTAAATTATCAGTATTTGTCTATTAAGGTGGCATTGATGGTGTCTAACTACAAATTTAGATTATTTGAATACAGAAAATGCAGTTGAATTATGTTTATTTTTCAGAATTTTCTTAAAAAATTAAAAACAGTAAAAGAAGTGAAGATAAAGGTTCTCCCTAGCAAAATATGTTTATTAGGATTATTATGCATATTATGAAGTAAGATCTGTTTTCTTAACATGTTTCCTAATGTACTGGACTGCTCCTAGACTTACACCCCCATAAATTGCATCAGCAGTAATGAATCCATGAAATGAATAATACAGAGGAAATATAAATTATTAGGGCTAGGCTATATAGCCCACAGGTATTTCCATATAGGAGGCTTCACAGTAAAATAGAGTTAGGCCTAAAACAACTTCAAATTGTGTCAACTAGCCTAAAATCTTCCTACATAGGCTATTATGAAGTAAGAGTTGTTTTCTTACAATGTTTCCTTCTAGAAAGCCCCAATTCTATGCTAATACCTGTAATAATATGAAGATCAAATTTAGGCTATGAATGTACAATAGGAAACTCAAGAGTAAGCCTACCACTATTTAATTTTCAATGATACTCACTCAGAAAAACGCATAGTCTATTAAAAGGACTATTTTTTATGCCTATACAACAATAACAACCGCAATGATTGGACACCACTCACACCAGCTAAATAAAATGCTTGAATAAGCCAGTCTTGTCTTTTCTTCTGCACAAATGTTTCTGTAAAGCATGCCCTCTACGCTCCTTAGGAATGTTTCTCAGGTTCCGTTGTCTACGATGCCCAATTTCAACTTATGAAGTTGCCAAGAAGTCACATCTTTCATAACCTTGGTTAAAGATTGTCTTGCCCATATTGTGCAGCCTAGTGTACCAGGAAGATATGAAATAGGATCAATGAAAGTAAAATTCCAGGAAAATTGGATAAGCATTGTCAATTATTATAACAATTCTACAGGAAACTTTGATATGAAACAACTTAATGAGGTTCTGAATAGCTGTGAAGACTCAAAAATATTGGCTGGAGATTTCTCTCTCCACAATCCCATTAGGATACAGTATCACCTCAGGATAACAAGTCAAATGAACTGACCAACAATATGATTGATTCAGCATTCTTGACATGCTTACTCCCCCCCCCCTGGATCTTGGTACAAGACTTAATAAAACAACTGGAAAAACATCTACAATTGACACGAACTTGGCTCCCCCAAACCTATCAACTGTTTTCAGCATCAGAATCCCAGACACTTTCTCATCAGATCACTATCCAGTGTTAACTACCTTTCACATGCTTGAGGAACATAGTAACACATACCAAGTACAAGAATTGAAACTATGGAACTTTAAGGAAGAGATGTAGCCAGCCTAGAGATATGAAGTTGACCAGCAGCTTAACAAAATCCAAGATAGAGCTGCCATAACTCCAGATGAACTGAGAGACACAATCACCAACACCCTAATCAGTGCAGGCCAGAAGGTATTTGGTTTTAAGAAATTTAAGGAAAAAAAGCTCAACTTAATCGCTGGATAGAATTCAACATGCCAAAAAGCTCACACCGAGAAGAAACAAGCTGAGAACAAGGTCAAACGGAACCCTGGCACCGAAAACCGTATTGAACTGGATAAAAAGTTAGCAAAACTCCGCCAGACCATAATCCAAGAAACAACTGCAAGCTGGAACTCTCTAATTGAGACACATTTCCAAAAGTCAACTTCCATTAGAGATCTGTGGCGAAATTTCCTAGCATTTGCGGGGAAAAAGAAAACAAGGAAGAAACCCCCAGTCCTCCTGAGAAATGGTATCCCAGTTACCTCGACCCAAGAAAAATTCAATGTTCTTCTGGACCAGTTCACTGAACAAGCACCAGAAAGTGCGAGACATAACCAAAAGACACACTCTACCAAATACAGCATACCTTTTGAGCCTTTTACTGCATCAGAAGTTATTCAGGAAACTATGAGACTGAAATCAGGTGCAATGGGACCCGACTTGATACAATATCAAATGTTAAGAAACCTTAGCCCCAAAACAGTAGAGACTATTACAGCTTTGTTCAACAAGTCTGCAGCAACATCAATAGTCCCAAAAAAGTGGAAGAAGGCCACTGTAATTTCTATATTGAAGACAGGAGAGGATGCAACACTTCCAGCCTCCTACAGACCTATAGCCCTCACATCATGCCTTTTCAAACTTATGAAACACCTTGTTAAGTTAAGAATCCTCCCAGAACTAGCAAATTCACTCCAACATGAACAATTTGGTTTTCTCCCTAATAGAGGAACCACAGATGCACTTCTAAGGTTAGAACACCAGATAAAATCTGGTTTTCAAGCAGGGTAAGGAGACACTAGCAGCCTTCTTGGATATGAGGGCTGCTTTTGATAAGGTTAGTGTGGATAACCTGATGGGAAAGTTACAGTCTTTCCAATTCTGCCTAGAACTGAGGATGTGGATAGAAGATTACTTGAGAGACCGGGAACTGGAGATCCATATGGGGGAGAGTAAATCTCCATCAAGAACTAAGCCAGATGTGGGAGTACCTCAAGGGGGAGGGGTACTAAGCCCAATCCTCTTCCTTATTTACCGCAGTGATATTAGTTTTGAACATATTCTGGGATGCAATCTGTATTTGTATGCTGAGGATATTGCACTTGTTGCAACATCAAGAGATAAGCATGCCCTGCAAGCTGCTGTCCTGAAGGGTCTTGATTATATTGGTTTATGGGCAACTGTCAACAACATGGAATTCTCTCCTGCTAAATCAGCAGTGCTCCTCTTCACAAGGAAAAAGATTAATTCAACGCCAAGGCTCTCAATTAATGGCACCACTGTCCCAGCAGTTGAAAAGTTTTGCTACCTTGGGGTGATTTTTAATACTTCATTCTCATGGACTCACCATGTGAATTATTTAATTGGAAACCTCAAGAGCAGAGCCAACTTTGTCAATGCTATTTGCTTATCTAAGACAGGAGCCCCTTTCTCTGTTGCCACCCAGCTTGTGAGAGCAGTTGTAACAAGCAAGCTGGATTATGGCTGCCTCCTATACCAAGAAGCACCTGCCCAACTCCTGAAAAAACTGGATACATCCCTGCATTGTATACTGAGGAAAATTCTCGGATGCCTAAAATCAACCCCCCTACCTGCAATATACTGTGAAGTAGGACTGACAACATTAGAAACTAGAATGAAGAAATTAGAAGCACAATATTTTACACGGAAGATGTTGATCCCAAATGACATTATCTACAAAGAACTTATTGAAACATATGATCAGAACCAAAGATTCCAACCAAAATCAATTCCACAATACTGTCGAATGGTGAAACACATCTCTGAAACAGCTGCTCCTATCCCAACTCCTGAGGTTATTGATGAGATAGGTTCAGCTTCTAGTACAGGTATAAAGTCAAATATAAAATTGCCCCCATTCTCAAGGGGTAGCCCAGAGGAACCACCAGAGATGGCAAGAGCTAAGTGGCATGAATGGGTAGACCAATGGACACAGATTGGACAAAGAATGGAGTTCGTAGTGCTAGCTACCGCTGGCACCAATGTTCGTGGTGTTTAGTTATCAATGTTATACCGGTAGGCCACAACGCCACTGGCGTGGTAATATACGGGTGTCACCACTTATTGAAGGGGAAAGCCCCGGCCCCGAATTATAATGCTATGCCCGTGTCTACCACACCGGTTCTGCAAATATCTGGTTTGGTACTACCCTATTTACAGTATACCCTGTCCCAGGGTATGATAACACGATCGAGTGGTCAAATGGCCACTTTCTAAAGCCAAATGTTCCCGCCTTGGGTTACGGCTAGAAAATCTCTTAACTCTCTCCTTGGAGGTAACAAACCTCCCTGTCAATATAATAATGACGGTACCTCGTAGCTCTATTCCTACCCTACCTGGGTTACAGAAAATAGTACACAATTTGTAGAAAATACCTTACTTGTATTCTTCCAAAAGGGTCACATATAACAACAGAAATATCCTTCCCCAAGCGGGGTCAAAACGCAGACTAGCACAAAATAATATTTTACACACCACTGTTCATATGGGTGGACCTACGCTTGGCCCAGCCAATCAGCTACATCCTCATTCAAACCCAATTCAACTTCTTAGATTTATTTCAATGACTCCCAAACCCGGAAGTACAAAAATAAACTTGGTTCAAAGCTTACCTATTGCAAAACCACTATCGCTTAGTAACGGAGTCTAACCTGTCTTTTGAAATTATACTATAAGCAAATGTAATTAACAAAAACGAAAACAGGTCATTCATCTGAAATGAAAACAAACAGGGGTGGAACCCCAACAAATGGTATTCACTGATGGATCATACTTTGCGACTGTGGGTGGGGCTGCGGTTGTTGTTCTTGGGCTCAGTCATGCACTGTCTTTTAAAGTAACAGAGAAGTTGTCAATATTTTCCCTTGAGTTGTATGCACTATAGAAAGCGTTTAAATTTATTGCAAGTGTTTTGCCAGTAGGTAAATATGTGATCTATAGTGACTCACTTTCAGTGCTGAATTATTTGATGTATGGCCATAGGCCAGCAAGAAAATCAGTGCTGCTTTTAGAAAAGATACTGCTAAAACTGATGACAGCCAAGTATAAGATTGAAGCAACATGGGTACCAGTAAATGTTGGAATTAGGGGAAATGAGCAGGCAGATAAGCTGGAAAAATGGAGTGCTAGGTATGGGGAGAATTTAGTATATCAGTATTCAGTGAATGATTTTTTATGTTATTATATTAAGGTGCTAAAGGAGAAGGAGAAAGAGGTTTTTGGTCAAAGGTCTCAGAACCAGATCCTTGATTTGTATGATTATGGTATCCCACCTCCTGATCTATGTAACCCAGTCAGACACCTGGTTATCAGTATATTCAGGCTCAGAACAGGCCATGCTCGAATTAGGAGTGTATTATTTAAATGGAAGTCAGTAGACTCTCCATTATGTGAGGTCTGCAATGTAGAAGAGGATGTTAGGCATATTTTAATATATTGTAAAAAGTATGAGACACAGAGACTGCCACTGAAAAAAGCGTGCCTAAAGTATTTTGGTGCATCCACGCTCAGAAGTATCCTGGGCCATGCACAGGCACCACAATGGGCTAGGAAAAAATCTGTGGAAGTATTAGGCCATTTTATTGTAGATACTAAGCTACACTTAGTGCTGTAATTTGTATTAATAATTGTATATATTAATATTATTGCACATTATTTTAATATTGTACATGTAAATTAGTGATATGTAAGCTATATGTACGAGTATGTGGATATATTGCAAGCCAAGCTCACCAGTTTAAATTGCCTTATCAACCAGTTGTATTTGAATTGTAAATATGGAGGCTCAATTGTGACACCATTGGACAGAGTTGAATACAGCTTGACATTGATTTATTATTTTTTGCCTTGAGATCCTTCAAAACCCCTCCCTAGCCACAGTGACAAAAGCCAGATAGCTTTTTAAACTATTTGACCCTCGGTCATGACAGAACAAAAGCTGGACAGCTGAATTTTGACGTGGAATACCTTTCATCCCTAAAGGCTCTGATGAAATCATGGAGACGTGCACAATGGGCAGCTTGCCCAGGAGTGCTTCAAACAAACAACAACAGTCACATCTTTTGACCACAGTGAATTTCTGTTTACCTTCCTGTTTGCCTTTCTGCTTGGTAATGAGCTACACGATTTTAGTACTTTAATTAACTAAAAAAAAACAAGTTTTTTTTTAACTGAAAATAAGGAGTGACATTAAAACTTAAAACAAA
>JAQQPU010024473.1:0-12628 GCA_029168905.1 Artemia sp. Kazakhstan ARC1039
GGTATTACTATAGCCCTTGTTTGCTATTTCTGACAGAGCAAGTTTCTTCTTTATTTACGCTCTTGTTTAAACAGAAAAGTAATCAAAATAATCGTTCAGTTTGGGGCTATTTACATTATGCCAGTTTTCTAATGTTATCAACTTCAACCTGCCAATGATGTCTGCCTACGGCTGGGCCCACGTCTTTGCCTTATCCGGCTGCTTAAATTCTTCGTAATTATTGTTTAGTCATAATGGTATCGTTAATCTATTTATAGTGTATTTTCAATATATTTTATTTATATATTTTTATATTTCCTTCAAGTTTAGAAAGTAACAAAAGGTGCATTTCTCTTATCACCTTTATTTTCATTTTGTTATATAAACCTCTAGTTGACTGTCACATTCAAAATTAATTGTACATTTTTTTATTTTATTTTTTGCAAAACAAAAGAAAATAGAGCGTGTTGGGTAATCCCAAATTTTTTTTGTTAATAGCGTTAGAGGGGACGTGTGCAAAGAATAAAGCTTAGATAAAGTTTGTGTTCTGTGATGAGACAAATCATAATCATTTCTTAGTATAAAAGTTTGAACATTACCCCAAGGGTATAGCAAAACTTTCATTTCAAACTATACCTTCGTTTTGAAGATATTCACCTCTAGCCGCCGAAGCTGTTAACAGAGTTGTAAAGCATAAAGAAAATCATCTGGGGAGGAGAATCCGTCCCCCTTCCCATCTCTAAGAATAAAAAGAATAAAGTTATCGATAACAAATTTTAGGTCAAGCATCGGGGATGACTGAAAACGCCCATAATTATATACCCAAGAAAAAAAAGTAAGGCCCCAACCTTTAATTTAGCAGTCAAATATCTATAATATGAACTAATTATAAATGACGACGACACTTTACACCAAAAATAGTTTCACTATATTTACTTATTATATTACTTTATTAATATATTACTATATTAATATTGCTATACTAAATTATATTAAATTACTGTAAATTTATAGTTTTACTATTATATGCTTTTCTACTATGGATGGCACATATGCATGGAGGAAGGACTAGAAGTCCAACCACCACGAAATCCTGTGTTTTTGTAAATTTGCCTTTTTGGGTTTTAGTTTTTAAGGTGAATTTATTCCCCCTCCCCATTTCTCAAAAAGATACAAGTGATATAAAATCGTAATTTATGGGCTTACGTATATCTGTCAACAACTTTTCTTCCGCTTTCGTCGATGGTTGGATTGCAAACATGGTACGTTCTACAGTCAGTTTCGACATCAGCGTAATATCCTGCTCGACGGCCTGAAAGTAAATTTATCTTATGAACAAAGAGGAAAAGAGGCGTTGCATTCCTACAGATCTGCGGCAAAAAGTGTGATATAATTTTATCAGTTTATGTCTCTGAAGGTTTTTTTCGCCGATCACATTGTTCCTTAAGGGAATGTCAGAAAGAGAGGTCAAATAGTCCCGCCTTTTTTAAACCTAATTGGATCTTCTGTGTGGAACTATAAGGCAGTAAAAGGACGAAGAAGCTAAATTCAACTTGATTAGTTTCTCTGTGAAAAATTGGAAGCCAGTCATTTTTTATTTACAAGATTTATAAAAGTAACCCCTCTGTTTCTCTGTTGTCCAGGCCGTATAATCTGTGTCCAAACTCAAGAATGGTAATCTTTGTATCAAGCCGTGTAAAAAAAAAAGTTAACTCGCGAATATCAATGGAAACCAAAGTTGACTGTTAAAGCTCTCTAACAAAAAAAAAAATCACGAACACAAGCTCCAAATAAAAATTACTGAAAATTCTATTTTTTTTTTTTTTTTTTTTTTTGTTATAATCAACTTATCTAAGCAGAGTAGCATTAGTAATTGCTTATTAGTAATAACCCTAGTCTTTAAAGGGAGCAGCCCAGGGGCGGATCCAGGATTTCTTAGGGGGGAGCAAAATAGGTTGATCCTTAAAAAATTTTTTTAGGGGGGTGCAAAATAGGTTGAACCGATAAACTTGCGTTAGGAGCAAGTTTAATTAACGCAAACTTGAGTTAATTAAGTAAATTACACTACTTTAGACTACGCTAGGGGGGCGCCCCCCTCTGGATCCGCCACTGGAGCCGCCAACTCCAAAACCTCCTACTCTCAACGCTTAAGTTTAAACAAGGAATTAAAGAAAACAATACACATTTTCCAAACGAGTGTTCTTTGTCACCATCCATAGAGGTAAGGCAGCATTGTTATTGGTGAGAAATATGAAAGTGTTGTGGTAGGTATTACAATAATATTTTAGGCACAGTCTATGTTATTCGAGATATAGGGTTTACAGAAAGATAAGAAATGGGGAAATTGTCAGTTAAATTGTTTTAGGAAACAATAAATGAAAAGCACTAGTGATTACAAAAATGTAATATAGTGAGCATGCAGTTGAGTAAAATCCGTTCTATAGCTTAAAGAGTAGATGGTTAAGTAGAGTAGAGCATAAAGAGTAGCCTAAATGGTAGCGTAAAGAGGTGTAAAGAATAGACTCTTTTAAGGGAAGTTATTTATTGGAAAAAAACTTCACGCTTTATTCTCCAGAAAGGGATTCGATACCTGTGGCGCAGGTTTTTTCTCACCGTTGAAATTACCTTAGAAGATCAGGAAGATAAGTTTACGAATTAAGGACAGAAAACCAGCCGCCACAGTCATGACAGTGGCCATGCATGGCTCTGAAGTGTTGGTTCTTCGAAAGGCTGAAGGATGACCAAAACAATTCGCTAAGGATAGCTTTTAAGTAATCGATTGACTGACCGTACATCAAACAGTAAGCAAAAGTGTAAAAAAAAATGACTTTTTCTCGACTTTCTAGGGCTATAACGAAAGAAAAGTTAAGACCACTAGGTCACGTCTTATAGACTTAGAATGACGGATTGCCAAAGATTGTGCTTTTGGTTATTCATAGAGGGTTAAAAAAAACAGATCTTCCCCGAACGGCGTCGGAATAGTTTGAAGGAAATTTGAAGCAAATTTGAAAGGATAAAAATTGAGCCTTAAAATATAATGAGATAGAAAAGGAGCGTACACTGCTGTGTTAGGTTCAGGTGGTTTGCTGATGCAGTAAGCTGTTAGTAGTAGCTTAGTAGCAGTAGTCTTTTTTCAATGCAATCACTCCTGAAAAAAATGAATGCCCATAAGAACTTTTTCTGGCGTCGTCTTAAAATGCAAACAGTGTTCCAATATGTCAAGAGGTGAGAGGTCTTGAGACAAATCTTTTTTCTTGGAAATGAACATTTAAATGAGATGATTCTGAACTGAGATGAACATTGGAGATGATTATTTGAACTTTACGCCTAAAGTAATTCCATAATAACAGGCAGCTGCTACCTCTTAGCATCCATTTTGAAAGCTTAGTTCAAATATATTCCTTCAAGCGAAGGAACCTTTGAAGGAAAATTAAACCCCTATTCCTCTCCGTATTTATCCTACACCTTTTGAGGCTTCAGACTTCTCTTGTCCTCTACATGTTAAATAAAAAAAAACAAGTTTTCTCCAATGAAAGTAAAGAGCAACATCATAACTTAAACTAAATAGAAATTGTTCTGCATATAACGGGCTGCCAGATCCTCGACCCCCTGCTCTTTACGCTAAACTTTTATACTGCTTTGAAATACTTCTTATTTGAATTCAACAGACGTTGTATTTGAGGAGTTGTTCTTTAAGAATTGGACAAAAGCCAGAATTTAGCTTAAAGAGCAAGGGGTTGAGGAGGGGGTAGACCCCTGATGTACGGAGTAATTTCTTTGGAGGGAGGCATGTCATCCCTGGAGGCATATTTATTGGACCTTTCAACCATTTGCTATAAATTGGCTATCGCAAAGTTTTGATTGGATGTGTTTGTGGGGAGAGCAGCTGAAAGGGGTTTATGCGGTGTCTCTCCAATCACTTTTGACTCACTTAGACAGAACTTTCAATTACTAATCGAATGAGCCCCTTCCAAATTTTTTACGATCATTGGTTTGATACGATCAGCCCAAAAATAAAAAAGTTGAATAGTGCATATATAGAGCCCACTTCGTTCTTTATTTAGGCAGGGCTTGCGCTGCCTATGATTAAAACGCTCTGCAATTTACTTGCTGAGCCATCTGAACCATCTGCTGAACTAGCTGTTTTGAAATGTAACAGATAACCTACAAACTTCTATTCAATTTCGCCCCCAAAAAAGTTTAAAACACCTCGGTGTTGATGATAATCGGGCTATTATTATTAGGTTTATGGTCTTCACAAACTTTTTCAGAAGTAGTAGCTTTTGCCAATACATTTTCTTCATGTACAATGAAGTAAACTAAGCCGAAACGCACTATGTGCATGCAAGATGTCAGAAGGATGCATCAACCATATCTCAGCATTATCCGTTAATAGTAGTAGTAGCGGTAGTTGTAGCAGTAATAGTAGTAGCAGTAGCAGTCCTGGGATGTTGGTCTTACGTCGTTTTGACAACCTGCATGCATATAGTGTCTCTTGGTTTGGTTTTCCCAACAACCCTCCCCCCTATCATTCCATCATCATTATTTCACAACCTTAATGTACTTAAGCTCATTTGATATGGTTCAATTTTAGCAGTAGCAATAGTAATAGTAGTAGTGGTAGTACTAGCAACAGTAGTTGTATTCGTAGTAGTCAAGAAATTTTCTGCTCAATATCCTAAACCGTTGCTGAGATATTGCTGATATGCCCTTCTGACAACCTGCATGCATATAATGTATTTGGTTTAGTTTGACATCCCTCTCAGCATTCCCCAAAGGTTTCATTTAAATAACCTAAGCCATTTTTAAGGCCCAGGTTCAAACACGCCCCTCTTGCCAAATTACAAAACCTATATGTAAACAATGGGCAACATGCATAACTTGCATAATTTTAGGTTGTTCAATTTAAAAGAAGAATAATACACAAAGATAAATTACAGAATAAAATTAAACAAACATTTGGAGAAAAATATTAAATGGATACTAATATCTCAAATATGAGAGGATTAGCTGTTGGATTTATAAAATTCATGGAACATGAATTTGGGCATTAACTTATATCACTTCATTTTATATAAATGAAGAAAATTTATATGCAAAAGCTTCTACATCTACGCAAGACCCTAAAGATGTAGTAAAAAGGTAGTGAACGTAATAATAGCACAATTATCATTAATGTCGAGGCACTTCAAACTTTCTTGGAGGAAACTGAATACAAATTTGCTGATTAGCTATTGTATTTCATAACAGATGGTTTGCCTAATGCAAAGTTCTTAAGTGATTTGCAGTGTATTTTAATCATAGGTGGCGGAAGCACTGTCTAAATAAACAGCGAAGTGGGCTCTATATATAACGTATTTGTTTGTGTTTTTCCCCAGGGGTAATAGCATAGAACTAACGTCCATAGAGACTTCGGAGGGGCCTCGTTCAAAATGACATTAAAATTTCTGGTGTCATTTTTAAGAATGAAAAGTGATTGGAGGAGAACCAGCACCCTCCCTACACCACATTTAGCTGCCCCCCCCCCAAAGACATCCAATCAAAACTTTGAGATAGCCATTTTGTTCCAAATAGCTCAAAGGTTCAATAACTATGCCTCTGGGGATAAACTTCCCCTCAGAAATTATTCTGTATATCAGGGGGCTTCCCCCTCCTCAAATCCTTGCCTTTAAAGCTAAATTTTGGTATTTTTCCAATTTTTTAAGAGCGACTGCTGAAACACAAAGGCTGGTGAATTTAAATAAGAAGTATTAAAAAGTAGAATAAACCTTAAAGTAAAGAAAAGAGAAGGTTGTAGATGGCGTAGCCCCTCTATAAGCGGAATAATTCATATTTGCTTAGTGTTGCATATAGTGTTGCTTAGTTTTAGTGTTAAAACTAAACTAAGTTCTAGTTTTTTTTGTATACTAAAAATAGATTAAGATAGATTCCTCCATCAGGAGGGAGTAAAGCCTAAAGCCCCAAAAGATGAATTTTTAACCAAATTTTTTAACTTTAATGGCAGAAATCCTTAAGGTAAATGCGGGGTAGTATTCCTCAAATATGGAATAGGGTATTATGTTGAAACATTCCAGGGACGTTTATGGGGATATAAAACTAAGTCAAAAGGTGCTATGTTTATGCAGGTGTGAAAGGACGTATCAGAAATATCTCAGGAACGGGTGGAGGTTTTAATTTGAATCTCTGAAAGCTACTACTGCTAGTATTACTGCTGTTATAGTAGTAATGACTCCAATACTCTGGGACGAGTTCGTATAAAGCAATCAGAACACGATATCAACAGACCAAAATGATATACAATACACAGCTTACAGCCTGATGGACTAGACCATGTAAATAGATAATGATTGAATTTAAGAATTATGCAAATGAGATACCTTTTGATACCTGTCTTTATATAGGTCAATTACCGAAATTACGATGTTTGTCCAGTATAGTATAGCATTCAAATGGTCTGAAGGGTCTCAACTAAGGATATGAATATCATGATAAAATCAAATGATAATTTTAAGAATTTTTTTATTTGAATTGAATGACACAGGTAAAGGGTTGAAATCTTAATCGTTTATCAACTAAAAGTAAGTCGAAGGGAATGGTGACTCTCACGCCACATTATACAAATGTCAGAATATGATTAGAATTTATGCATCATTCACAAGTCGGTTGATTCGATTGCCTAACTTAACTCCTTGGCTATGTTCGCTATAATACACAAGTAGCAAGTGACGTATGTGGATAATAAAAAATATTGTTTAGTATTGGAGTATGCGTAAAGTTGAAACTAATAAAGTCGTAGGTGCCGAGAAAAGAATTTTAATATAGACATCCAGAAAAATCATTAGAAATCCAGTACAATCCTTAGAAATCAAGTGGTGAGGTGGTTAGGGATTTTAACCACAAAGGACCCCAACCATCAAGGACCCTAACTATCAAGAACCACAAACACCAAGGATCCCAACAAAAAAGGAGCCCAACCTCCAAAGGCCCCTATACACCATCTCCCCCAATGGGGGTTCAAGTAGTTTTACTTCCCCCTCAATTTTTCATGAAACTTTCAATATAAAAACCTATTCTATTCCAAAGATATTGCACACATGCCATTTTAGTACCAGTAGCAATTACTAATGATCCCAACACTCCGGGACAAGATCCAGGACGAGATAGCATAAAGCAGTCAGAACAAGATATAAATCGACCAAAATGACATACAATACAGAGCTTACAGCCAGAGGGACTAGACCATGACAGTAGATACTGATTATACATAAAAATTAATGCAAATGAAATACCTTTTTATACCTGTCTTTATATAGGTCAATGACCCAAATTATGATGGTCGTCCAGTATAGCGGAGCATTCAAATGGTCTGAAGGGTCTTAACTAAGGATATGAATATAATCATAAAACCAAATGATAACAGGAAGAATAAATTATTTTTTCATTTGGATTGAATGGAACAGGTAAAGGGTTGAAATATTGATCGCTTATCAATTAAAGGTAAGTCTGAGGGAATGGTGACTCTCGAGCCACATTATACAAATATCAGAATATGATTAGAGTATATTCATCATTCACAAGTCGATTGATTTAATTGGTCTAGCTTCACTTCTTGGCTATGATCGCTATAATACACAAGTAGCAAGTGAGGAGTGTGGCTAATATAAAATATTGTTTGGTATTGGAGTATGCGTAAAGTTGAAACTAATAAAGTCCTAGGCGCCGAAAAAAGAAATTTGCTATAGAAATTCAGAACAATCCTTAGAAATCCGTTACAAATCGTAGAAATCAAGTAGTGAGGTTTTTATGGATTTGGACCACCAAGAACCCCTACCATCAAGAACCCAAACCACCAAGGATCCCAACAACCAAGGACCTCAACCTCCAAGGGTCCTAATACACCATCCACCCCAAATTTTTCGCCCCTCCCCCTATTTTTTGAACTTTTATCTTTGTTTTTTATATTTTTTTAACATAGGAATTTTTAAAAAAAATTTTACATGTCTTAAAATGACATGAAATTTTTTTAAAACAAAAAGAAATTCTATTTAATAATTTCAAAATACAAAAACGAGAATTATATGCATATGTTAGTCCTGATTTTTACTATTAGAAAACTAATGTTTGTAGTAACACTTTTCTTTTTTTACTTAGAATGTTTTTTGGACTTAGAAAATTTTTTTACTCTTTTTTTATTTTCTTTTTATTTTATTTTTACTATTAGAAAATAATTTTCATTGTAACACTTTTTCTTTTATTAAGACAGTTATTTCTTAACATCAAAAGGAATTTACAACAGTTCACAGGATCAAGAAACTAGTCAAATGTTTCAGAATCTATGCTTTTGAAGCTTACATGTAACTAAAATCTTCCATTATCAATTAATACAGATATTTTTTTAGCATCAAAAAGATTTTCACAGAATCAAGAAACTATTAAAATATTTCAGAATCTATGCTTTTGCAGTTTGCATGTAAATAAAACCTTCTATTATCAACTTATACACGTATTATTTAGCATTAAAGGATTTTACAATATTTAACAGAATCAAGACACTATTCAGATGTTTCGCAATCTATGCTTTTCCAGTTTCCATGTAACTAAAATGTTCCATTATAAATTAATATAGGTATTTTTTAGCATCAAAAGAGCATTTAACATGCAACATTCAACAGAATCAAGAAACTGTTCAAATGTTTCAGAATCTATGCATTTTCAGTTTGTATGTACTAAAATCTTCCATTATCAATAATAACAGAAATTTTTAGTATGAAAAGGATTTTACAACATTTCACAGAATCAAGAAACTATTTAATGGTTTCAAAATCTATGCTTTTGCAGTTTGCATGTAACTAAAATCTTCCATTCTCAGATGATACAGGTATTGTTTAGCATCTAAAGGATTTTACAACATTTCACAGAATCAAGAAACTATTCAAATTTTGGTTACATACAAACTGTAAAACCATAGATTCTGAAACTATTGAATAGTTTCTTGATTCTGTTAAACGTTGTAAAATCATTTTGACACTAAAAAATACCTGTATTAATTGATAATGGAAGATTTTAGTTACATGCAAACTGCAAAAGCAAAGATTCTGATAAATTTGAATAGTTTCTTGATTCTTTGAAATGTCTTAAAATCATTTTGACACTAAAAAACACCTGTATTAATTGACAATGGAAGATTTTAGTTACATGCAAACTGCAAAAGCAAAGATTCTGAAACGTTTGAAAAGTTTTTTAATTCTGTCAAATGTTGTAAAATCCTTTTGATGCTAAGGAATATTTGTATTTGTTGATAATGAAAGATTTTAGCTACGTGCAAACTGCAAAAGTATAGATTCTGAAATATTTAAATAGTTTCTTGATTCCGTGAAATATTGTAAAATCCTTTTGATGCTAAAAATTTCTGCATTAATTGATTATGGAAGATTTTATTTACATGCATACTGCAAAAGCATAGATTCTGAATAGTTTCTTGATTTTGTGAAATGTTGTAAAATCTTTTTGATGCTAAAAAAAAATGCCTGTATTAATTCATAATCGAAGGTTTTAGTTAAATACAAACTGCAAAAGCACAGATTCTGAAACAGTAGAATAGTTTCTTGGTTCTGTGAAATGTTGTAAATTCTTTGGTTGCCAGAAGTATCTGTATTAATTGATAATGGAAGATTTTAGTTAGATACAAACTGCAAAATCATAGATTCTGAAACAATAGAACAGTTTTTTGACTCTGTTAAATGTAGCAAAATCCTTTGGTAATAAAAAAATGCCTATATTAATTGATAATGGAAGATTTTAGTTACTTGCAAACTGCAAAAGCATATATTCTGGAGCATTTGAATAGTATCTTGATCCTGTGAAATATTGTAAAATCTTTTTGATGTTAAACAAAAATATCTGTATTAATTAATAATGGAAGATTTTAGTTACATGCAAACTGCAAAAGTATAGATCCTGAAACAATTGAAAAGTTACTTGATTCTGTGAAATGTTGTAAAATCTCTTTGATGCTAAGAAATACATCAAATAAAAGAAAAGTGTTAATATGAATATTATTTTTCTAATAGGAAAAATAAAATAAAAACAAAAATTAAAAAAAGTTGAAAAATGTTTTGTCCAAAAAAATATAAGTAAAAAAAGAAAAGTGTTACTACAAACATTATTTTTCTAATAATAAAAACCACGGCTAACATATCTATATCATTCTCATTTTGTATTTCAAAAATATTAAATGTGAATTTTTTTGGTTTGAAGTATATTTCAAGTCATTTTAAGACATGAAAAAAAATGGAAAAATTTCTATGTTAAAAAAAAGTAAAAAAAATTCAAAAAAAGGGAGGAGGAGCCAAAATTTGGGGTAGGTATTTGGGCCCTTGAAGGTTGGGGTTTCTTGTTGTTTTGATCCCTGGTGGTTGATGTCCTTGATGGTTAGGGTCCTAAATGGTTGGGGTCCTTGGTGGTTCAAATCCATAACCACCTCACTACTCGATTTTAAGTATTGTACTGAATTTCTAAGGATTGTTCTGGATGTCTATATTAAAATCTTTTCTCGACGCCAACGACTTTATTAGTTTCAAATTTATGCATACTCCTATACCAGACAATATTTTAATTTACCCACCCGCCTCACTTGCTACTTGTGTATTATAGCGACTATAGCCAAGAAGTGAAGCTAGGTCAATCGAATCAGTCGACTTGGAATGATGTGTATATTCTAATCATATTCTGACCTCTATATAATGTGGCGTAGGAGTCACCATTCCCTCGGACTTACCTTTAATTGATAAGCGATTAAAATTTCAACCCTTTACCTGTTTCATTCAATCCAAATAAAAAAATAATTTATTCTGATTATTATCATTTGCTTTTACCATGATATTCATATCCTTGGTTAAGACCCTTCAGACCATTTGAATGCCATGCTATACTGGATGAACATCATAATTTCGGTCATTGACCTACATAAACACAGGTTCATTTGCATAATTCTTAAGTATAATCAGTATCTACTGACATGGTCTTGTCCCTCAGGCTCTAAGCTCTGTATTGTATATCATTTTGGTCAGTTTATATCGTGTTCTGATTTCTTTTGTACGATCTCGTCCTGGATCTCGTCCCTGAGTATTGGGTCATTACTACTTGCTACTACTACTAAAATGATATGTTTACAATATCGTTGGAACATAACAGGTTTTTAAATTGAAAGTTTCACGGAAAATTGAAGGGGAAGCAAAACTAAATCTCAAGGTAAGCTATTATGTGTTTCCAGTCGGTGGAACTGTTTTACTGCATGAAAAGACGCTATAATTATCCAGGTTGTCAGAAGGGTGTATCTGCAATATCTCTGGAATGGCAAAGGGCATTAAGGTTAAAAATTTTGGGGAATGTTGTGGTAGATGCTGAAATAAATCAAAACACGCTAGATGCTTGCAGGCTGTTAAAAGGGTATATTAGCAATAAGTTGAAGCTTTCAGGGCTTATACTATAACTACTACTGGAACCAAGTCGGTCCATACTTACAGTTCTGTATTACCAACTGTTTGACTGATTTGGGTGTTTTGATCATATTCAGTTCAGTTTATAGATTCCAAAAGCTATCTTTAAAAATTAAATTTATTTTAAGCAAAAACAAGCAACTGCCAAAAATTTGAACGACTAGACTTGTCTCAGTTGGCATTAGAAGTTTCACATCAGAGGAGCTGAGGAGCCTTTAATATTGGATGGAACGTTTATTGAAGTCCATTGTATATGTTTTCTTATCGTAGGTAGAATTCAGCTTTGGATTATAGCTTTGAGTTTCTGTTTGAAATTGACCTGATATTCAGGGGCGTCGTTTGGGGGTGGCAAGGGGGACAGTTGACCCCCCCCCCCCCACATGCGGGGGGAAAATATATGAAATTCGCGGGGCCCTGTTTGTTTCGGGGGGGGGGCCCCCTTCCCCCCCCCCCCCCCCCCAAATAAAAATACTGGAGATTCGCCCCTGCTGATATTGATTGAATTCTGAATAAAATACGTCTTGTTGTTCACTAAAAACAATTGCTAAATGGGAATATCACTGACCCAGATATAGCCTGAGTATTTACACTTTTGTTGATTTTGACCTACAGCCAGAACAGGTGGCCGATCTCTGACACACACACCTAGAACGTTTATTAGTTGTAAAGGCCTATTAATATAAGAACTGGGGGGTTTTAATACCAATATGTTCATTTTTTCCAGCTCGACTCACTTTTGTACTTTCGTCCTTCAAAATAAATTGCCAAAGCATGAAGAAATTAAACTAAGAAAAGCTTATTAAACAAAATCTATTATTAAATGCAAATTCTTGATGGCCTTGAGTCAGAAACAGGAAGCAACATTTAATAAGCATACATTAAATATTCAATTAAAGCCTTATTGCCCAAGTCACAGTATAAACACACCTGTCAATAAAAAAAAAGTGAGCGTCCATGAGTCATTTGTGTTCTCAAGTTGTTTCAGCGTCACATTTTTGCTACGTTCTCGGACCACAGCACATGAAGTACAGAGTAAATATTGAAGAAAATTATCAGGAAAAAGACTAAAACTAGCAAAGATGATTTTCAACCAATAAATAGCCCTACTACGACAACAAAAAACAGCGAAATATCGGAAATACTTCCGCTAA
>JAQQPU010024474.1:0-12627 GCA_029168905.1 Artemia sp. Kazakhstan ARC1039
ACAGATAAGTAAATTCTTCATACAAACTAGTGATAATATCCAACTAGTCAGACAATTTTTTCTCTTAGACATAGCATGAACATCTAATTTGGTGGATATATCAGAAGATCCAAGACTCAGCATTATCCACCTAGTTAGATATTCTTGCTGTGCCTAAGAGAAACAATTTATCTGGCTAGTTGGATATTATCACTAGTTTGTATGAAGAATTTACTTATCTGTCTAGTTAGATATATATCAGAAGCATTAAGTTAAAGTATTATCCACCTAGTTAGAGATATTAAGTTGGCTCTTATGCTTTATTGTATTTGGCTAGCAAGATAAAGCTATTTTTCTTTAAAATTTTAATTATTTTCCTAGTTGGATAATTTCTTATTTGCTTAGAAGGATTTTTCAGATAGCTAACTAGTTGGATAATTTTGGCAATAACTAAGTGTGGTTGGATATTATTTTTACATTCTATAGAATAGAAATTTTTAGATATTATCCATTGGGTATACTCCCCAGGTAGTTTTAGGTCTCGGGATTTTTTCCAAGATTCTTTGCACAAGGGAACACAACAGTATGGTCCTCCCATTGATGAGACTCGAAAAAGACCACAAAAAGTAGACTTTTGTTGTTATTTTCTTCTTTATTCCTATTAGAGATGAGCGATTTTTACCAACAACATGGCTGCCACGAGTAGTTCTTTTTCTCTCCGAGGGTGGCACTTCAAAAACGAATAAGGTCTATACCAAATAAGGTTTACCGGAAATAATTTTCGATTCCCATGAAGAGTAAAAACTATGAACAGAGGTTTGGGTGAAATATGAAGTGACTGGGAGAATATCCCCCAAGGACTCCAGGTCAGAGCGGCAAAATCTCGGTAACAGGGTCACAACTGGCCAACCAGTTGTCCATTGAGCGAATCGTCCGTCATTTATTAACTCCCAAAGGGGCTCCTCCCCCGCAATCCGTAGCCCGTTGTCGACAATTCGTTGTTGACAAGAAATTAATCCGAGTAGGGTTCTAAACCCTATGCTTTGTAACAGTTGGAATATAAGTTGTACTTTACTGAAAAAAAATTCTTTTAAATGTTTTCACTTATAACTTAAAAAAAAATTAATTAAGATTTTATGGAATAAATATCAGCATATGTATATTAAACTGACAATGTATATTTTTTTTCAGTAAAGTACAAATTATAATCTGGCTGTTAGAAAGCATAGGGTTTGGAACCCTACACAGATTAATTTCTGTTCGTTTTTAGTTTGACTTATTTTAATTTCTGTTTGTTTTGGGTTTCATTTATTTATTGATACTGATTTGTGGTAGCTGTATGCTTAGTAGATTATTTGATTCTATTTTGTTCATTTTTGGTTTAATGGAGTTCTTCACTCTTTTTTGAAAAACTTATTTTGTGCAAAAGTTTTTGTAATGAATTAACAAAAGACCTAATTCTGAGAATATGCTTAAGAAGCATATTCTCATGATATTTTTTTTTTACAAAACTTTACCTGACTAACTACAGCATACTGACTAAGATTCAATGAATGTTCTTTGCTATCAGTTTTAAGTTATCGAATCATTAAAGGAATGGGAGGAGTAGCTGAAACTCTGTGTAATCTTCAAACAGATATGCAACATCATTTTGTTTTGTCTCAATCAATATATCTATAAATTGAGTAAAAGCCTGGGGGCCACGACACATAAGTCTCAGGCAATAGTCCAGCGATGGAGACTCATTTCTCATTATATTATCAATCATCCTCTTAGTGAAGATTTTCTTCTGCACTGATAATCTTTGAAAATTATCATCTAAAATTAACCATTTCTCCAAAGTAACAAGATTACCTAAAATTTTATGTCTGTCCACTTTATTCATTTTAATCATGACAATCCTTTCTCACCACTAAATAGAAACTGACTCTCAGAAAATAGTTTCTACCACCTAGGAACGTGTTTAGAAATGATTTTGCCTAGAAACAAGATGTGTCCTTGAAATCTTAGCTAGACATGCCAAATCTTGCCTGGGCGAGAATCTCACCTAAAAACAGGCGCAAGGGGCTAGGAGATTTATATATTATTAAAACTTGTGCATTACCTGGACCACATTCCGAGTAATTGAAACACCTGGGAGTTTTACCTAAAATTGTGACACCTGATCGTGCCAAATCTTGCCTGGGCGGGAATTTCGTCTAATATTGCGACACCTGATTGTGCCAAATCTTGCCTGGGCAGGAATTTCACCTAAAATTGTGACACCTGGTCGCCAAAAGAGGAAATCGCCTTTAACATTCTTCTTGAAGGAATGCCTTGCTTGTGTAATTTTAGTAGAGTTTTTTCCCCCGAGAGCTTGAGTTTTTTCTCCCGCGGTAGCTTTTGCCCAAAGTTTTATGGTCTACCAAAATTACACAAGCAAGACATTCCTTTAAGGCCCATAGTAGCTTGTACGAAAGCCCCCAGATCCAATATTGGGAAATAGTAATGTACAGCCTTTAAA
Organism: Artemia sp. Kazakhstan ARC1039; assembly: GCA_029168905.1. Classification (NCBI taxonomy): domain Eukaryota; kingdom Metazoa; phylum Arthropoda; class Branchiopoda; order Anostraca; family Artemiidae; genus Artemia; species Artemia sp. Kazakhstan ARC1039. The sequence continues at coordinate 2,483 of JAQQPU010024474.1, forward strand.
CCTTTGCTTTACTCTCAAAATCATATATATGTAATTCGGTAGATTTAGTTAAAAAACTCAAAAATGTAAATATCTCAGAAAATACAATTATAAGTAACTTTGGCATTGTTTCAATGTATACAAATATTGATGTCGCAGTATCTGAACAGTTATTAGAAAATAAAATCAAAGAAAATTATCACTTAATAGAAACTTCAACAGCAGGAATAGATTGTGAAGTCTTAATGACTTTGGTTAAACGTTGTAACACGCACTCAATGTATTTCCATTTCCGTAATTCTTTTTACCAGGAAATTAATGGCTTAGCAATGGGCGCGCCCCTCTCCGGGTTACTGGCGAATATTTATGTGGAACATATTGAAAATTGGGCATTAGATTCGTATGTTTTGAAAAGTATTTTTTGGGGAAGCTACATGGATGACGTAATTTCACTCTGGAACTATGGGGGAAATGAGCTTAGGGGTTTTTAGATCACCTTAATACATATGATAGAAATTTACAGTTTACTTTACAAATTGAAATCGCAAATAAAATCCCATTCCTAGATATAATAGTTATTCGTAGCTTTGACAAACTCAATTTTACTATTTATAGAAAATCCTCACAAAATAATGGATATTTGTATTTTAAATCAAACCACCCCCCACAAGTTAAAAGAGAAGTCATAATATCCCTCGTAGATCGTGCCCTAAACATTTGATCCGATTCCCTCATCACAACAGAATTAAACTTTATCAAGGACATACTTTTTGGAAATGGGTATCCTATTTTATTTATTAATAGTGTAATTACCTGTAGACTGAAAAGACATTCCCGTAAAATTAATGATAGTTTACCATGCGAGATTTCTGACAAGTCCTTAAACATAATTTACCTCCCCTACATCCCAAAAATCATTACAAATCTTAAAAAAGTTTGCACAAAAAATTATATGTATGTAGCATTCACAAATAATTTTAAAATCATAAATTTTCTAAATTCTGGTAAAGATAAAACCCCAGTTACTCGCCAAAGAGGGTTCTATCAAATACGATGCGATTGTGGTAAATATTATGCAGGTAGAACACATCAGAATTTAGAAAATCGCATACAGCAGAATAAAGATGATACAGTCAAAGCTCTAAATTCTAATATTTCCAATGTTTCATTTGATTCTGCATTAGGGAGCCATATTTTTGAAAATCCTCGCCACAATATACTTTTTGATGAATCCGCTCTTATTAGCAATAACCTAGGCATAAAGCAGGTAGTCCAAGAATCAATTGAAATCAGACTTAAGATTAATAATGATATTTCATTAAACAGGGACTTGGGGGAATATACACTAAATGCTCTATACACAAATTTAATTAAAAATGATCTTACAAAATATTTTAAAAAACCAATAGACAATGACACAGAACCGGTCCAAAAAGACCTTTGAGGCTAGCTGCCAAAAAGGCTGGATTAGCAACAAAGAACCGGTTTTTAAATTATTTTTCTTTCATCTCATTGAATCGCCCTGTTTTAACTCACTTTTTATCAGTCCTGGTTGAACTTCGCTGAAGTAAGGATGCTAGGACTGCTTTGAAAATTTTTTAATTTTTTGTTTTATTGATCGCATGTTGTTGTGAGTCTTTTATCTTTTATATATTTTTGTCTTGCTGAGGACGGCCCTTGGACATAGGGCCGAAATATTCATTCAAATTATCTCCACTGTCTTGGATAAAGATTTCCCTATTGTTCTTCGTGCTTTTTTTGTTATTTATGGAAAGGCAGTGTGGTCTTCGTCACTATTTTAATTAGCTTGGTCGAACTAAAAAGAATTTATATAATGGACAATATCAGAAAATTGAACAGCTTTTCGAAGAGCATGTATAGCAGTTCAACGTAATCTTGTATGATTCGAATATGTTTCTCAATTTTAATTAAACTGAAATGAAAACATTATGACGGTGAAAACTTTTAACTAAGACAGTGAACGTTTAGAAATTTTCCTTAGGGAAATTCTCATTGAATTTCCTTTCTTTTAAGATCGTGGCAACGCGTGACGGGTAAGCTGGTATACTAATGAAAGTCTAAATATTAGTATGTGTAAAAAAAAGGTATTTTTCAAAATAGTGGGGACGAACCAGAAATCTAGGGGTCAACTGGTTCGAAAAAAATTCCTTCCGTCAAAGTTTGGAAGTCTATTCTAACTGCGGGATGTGGCTATAATTGTCATGAATAAAAATCAACTTATCCACTCTGCGTGGACTGAGGCTACTTCTCTTCTGCACCAATACCAGGCCCGCCACCGAAAATAATCTCTGCTGTCGTGCTAGTCACAGGAATGGACAAAATCTTCCTGGCAAGTGCGGCAACGTATGAAATTTTATTACAATTTTGTTTCCACAACTGAAGAACGTTGCCCTCACTGTCGTCTTCCATTTCTTCCCACATTTTTAAAAGGGAGAAATAATGTTTCACTTCATTCCTGATATCATCCATCTCGTCTCGAACCCCTTCTCCTTTTTTCGGTAGCCTCTTTGCCCTCTCCTTCATCCTTCTTTTCTTTGACAACGCTTCTTCAGCCTAGAAAAATATCAAATAGAATCATCACTTGAAAAATAAAAATTAGGAGCCTAAGCATCATCAGCAAGAGCGTGCCCGAATTCAACTGTTCTTCAGAAACTGCGGAATGAGCTCTGCAGTTTTTACGACATTGAGTTCGGACTAGTATTCTTGCGACGTTTTATGAACAATTAATACCGCGAGAAATCGCACGAGAGGTGGCGAGGATGCCTGCATGTGCAATCTTTATAAAAAAGAAAAGGATCGGATGTCAATCGATCCCATGTGAAAACATGTAAATACCTGTGAAGTCGTAATGTCTGTCTGTGGACACGCTAACTCAATAACAGCAAAAGATATTTTCATGAAACTTGATATATAGATTCCTGGGGTAAGTAGTAAGGCCAAGTTCACATATGGGCCATATTGCTCAAAAACCAAGAGGGGAGGAGGGGGCCCAAGACTAGAACAAAATTTGCACTTTACTGAAAAAAATATAAATGTTTTTACTTTTATAGCTTTAATAAATCAAATAAAATTAACATTTTGATTACTAAATATCAGTATATGTAAATTAAACTGACAATGCACATTCGGTTGTATTTTTTTCAGTAAAGTGCAAATTTTGTTCTGGCCTTGGGAAGGTATAGGGGTTTTGAGCCCAACTTATGTTGATTTCTTCTCGTTTTGAGTTTGACTCGGTTATTTATTGTAATTTCTGTTCGTTTTGGGTTTCATTTATTTATCGATGCTGATTTGTGGTAGTTTCAAGCTTATTGGATTAATTGACTTTATTTTTGATCATTTTTTGTTTAATGGAGTTGTTTACTTTTCTTTGAAAAACTTATTTTGTGGAAAAAGTTTTTTTTAATTAATTTCTGTTAGTTTTATATTGACATAGTCTTTTAGGGGAAAAAGAAAATAATACTTTTAATATTTTCGTTTTTTTAAGACTTTATAGTTTGGCCTGCAATTTGTATGCTTGAGAAAAATTTTCAGCAAATTTTAACAACATATACCCTTTTAAAAATGTGGACATAAATGATAGTGTTTAATTTAGTTTCATATCTCCTCTAGTTGACCTGAAATGTAAAAATTGATACCATTCGCAAAAAATCTGTTTACTTTCTTTGAAAGCTTGGATACACTTACGCTATTTTGATTTGGTTAAGTTTTAAGAGCAGAAATAGCCCCGAAAGTTTGAACATAATACCCTCAGTCATTCTTGAGATACTGCTGAGATGCCTTATTAGGAATTAGCATTAACAAAGTGTATTTTGATTTAATCTTAAGGCAACATTTAGTTTTTAAACATAATGGGCAAATGGGAGGGTAGGCGTGGGAGGGGGATTAGTTGCCCTCCAATCATTTTCGACTATTAAAAATGGCTGATGCCCTTTCTATTTTCAATCGAATGAACCCTTTTCGAAGTTCCCATGACAACTCCTTCGATACGAAGTGCCCTGGTCTAAACAACAACAAAAAATAATACATTATACCCACATCCATCTTTACTATAAAAATGTAAAGCTTTCCAAAAACTTTCGACTATTAAAAAGAGTTCTAGGCCTTTCGATTTCCAATCAAATGAGCCCTTTTTGAAAGGACAACGCTTTCTACAAACACCTTATGTGCCCCAAGGGCATAAATTACAACCCTTACCCTAAGCGCTTTTGGGGTGGTTGTCATCCTCTAAGACCTAATTTCCAGAACTTTCAACTACGTTAAACAAAATGGCTATCTCCAAATTTTGATTGGATGTGTTTGGGGAAAAAGAGGGCGTGAAAGGGGCAGTAGTCACTCTCCTATCACTTTCAACTATTAAAAATGGCACTAGCCCTTTCAATTTCCAATCAAATGAGCCCTTGCAAAAGCGAACGCTGGAACTGAGGATGCTGCCACTTCAAGTTTTCTTTTACGGTCTGGAGGTAACTGGACCCTCGCTTGGTGGTCTACCTTACCTTGTTGCAGGGATGACTGAACCTCTGAGAAGCCAGTCAGTAATATCCAAACAAAAGCGAACAAGGGATAGGGGCTTCTCAGCGTCAGAGTGATTATTGCGCCTGTACAGTAGCCTAGCATTGGCTACACTGGCGTCAAGGAGGTAATAGATTAGACGCACGTACCACTTCTTCCCCTTGATGTCAGTACAATATAACTCAATCAACATGTTGCACAAGTCCGCCCTACTCATAAACTTGTTATACTCTTTGACGACATGAGGTCTGGCTCCATTGATTCGAGCCTTCCCCTTTTTGTCCCATCGTTTGCATTGATCAAGTGTGTCAGGCCCAACATATGAAGAAATAAGATGGACCGGCTTATTGTTGTACCATTTTGTCATAAATATTCCAGAATGTTGCTCAACCCGCTAATCAAACATTCCTCTTCTGGAACTTTTTAGCTTGTCGTCAGCTTCCAAGGGCGGAAGTTTCACTTTGCACATTCCGTCTACTCGGACTGTGCCTACTAACTGGATTCCTATTCCCTGCTGTAAAAATTGTTAGAGAACACTTTGAAGTCCTTGTTTTTTGGGATATATTCGACTAGGCGGAGCACAACATTAGCACCAACACCAAGGTCTGAACCGACAGTGGTTCCTTTACCACTGTAAATTTAAAAGTCATAAACTATTCCTCTGGCTCTGGCTCTTGTAAATACTTTTATCTCCCACTTGTATGACTTGTATTTGAAGTACTGCTTGAACCCAAGCCATCCCTTAAATGGGACGGTTTGTTCATCCACAGATTGTTGTTCTTTGTTTGGGACTTCTCTCATATTCTTCTGAAGCCTATTGTACAAGGGTTGAACCTTGAAGAGGGGGTAGTATCCCGGATTTCCATTTTTGATTGCTTTGAAACTATCATATGCGTGGAAGAACTGTCGTATTCTTTTGAAGCTGTCGCGTGCCATAGCGTTAGCCACAGAATGATAACGTTTAGTCGCTTCCCAGTACATAGACATGTAGAAAAGTTTCACAATTCCCATAAGCAAAAGGATTCCAAGGAATTGTTCCATTTCTTTGATAGTACATTTCGGCTCCAAGCCTTTCTCCTGCAGAGCATACCGATTCGTCTCTTCTACAAGGATGCTTATAATTTCAGAGTCAAAGAACTTTTGGAAGAACGCGATTGGAGTAACCAGAGACAAGTCGGGACTTGGCATTTGCCCTTTCCAGTCCAAATCATTCTCTGGCACAGGGGTTTCTTCCAGATTCGTCTCTTTTCAGCCAAAGATTTAGGAACCAAGTCTACTTTGGCTTCATCGTGGAGGCATTTTGCGGACTTTTGGTGAGACTTTGCTCTTTGACTGAGTGGTAGATCTTATTCATTGTCGCTGTCATCCCAACTACTATCGTGCTTGTCTTCAGCTGATTCGCGAAAGAGAGGGTCATTGTCATCTTCAGAATCCTCCAAATTCAGGTCAGACAGATTGCCGTCCAGCTCTAAGACATAGGAAACAGCAGTACTGAGGTCCACCCTTCTTAGTCGTCCTTCATGTCGCCTCCTCAGTGCGTCCTGCAGACTTTCTTCACTACTTACTATTGCTTCATTGACTAATGAAGAGGTTGAGGGCTCCATAATCTCAATGGCTCTTCAGCTGCTGATAGTAGACATTAAACTTGCGAACTGGGTGGATAATGCATGGGTTATATATGGATGACCTTAGAGTTTGAAACAAATTCATTCATTTAAACTGATCTTTATATCTGCAAATTAGCTGTTTATAGGTCAACCAGGATCAATTATTATAACTTAGCTGTTTATAGGTCAACCTGGATCAATCATAGGCAGCGCAATCGCGCAGCCTAAGTAAAGAACAATATTGGAACAATGTTGGTATAATGTATTTTTTTTTGTTTCTATACCAGGGCACTACGCATCGAAGTAGCTTTCATAGAAACTTCGAAAAGGGCTCATTTGATTGAAAATTGGAGTGGCTTGCGCCCTTTTTAATAGTCGAAAGTGATTGGAAGGCAACTTCCAATCGTGGGGGAGTGCAACTTCCATTTGTGGGAGAGGATACTCCCCCACAACCCTCAGGGCAAGAGTTTTAAGTTACGCCCTGGGGGCATAACTTATATACCGTGGGGGCATATAAAAACAATGTTGGCACAATGTATTATTTATTATTTTTTCCTTTAGACCAGGACACTTTGTATCAAAGAAGTTGCCGTAGAAACTTCGAAAAGGGCTCATTCAATTGGAAATTGGAGTTTGTGCCCTTTTCAATAGTCGAAAGTGATTGAAGGGCCACTAACCCCCCTCTCACGCCCACCTTTTCCCCAAACACATCCAATAAAAATTTATCCAATAGATCCAATAGATAGCCATTTTGTTCAACGTAGTTGAAAGTCCTTGAAATTAAGTCTTTGAGGATGACACCCCCCCCACAGCCCTCAGGGCAAGGGTTGTAAGTTATGCCCTTGGGGTGTATAAGGTTTTCGTAGAACACGTTTTCGTAGAAACTTCAAAAACGGCTCAATTGATTGGAAATTGAAATGGCTAGTGCCCTTTTTAATAGTCGAAAGTGTTTGGAAGGCAACTAACACCCCTTCCATGCCCACCATTTCCCCAAACACATCCAATCAAAAATTTTGAATTAGCCATTTTGTTCCACGCAGTTTAAAGTTCCGGAAATTATACCTTTGAGCAGGACATTCCCCCCACAGTCTTCAGGGCAAGGGTTATAAGTTACACCCTTGGGGCATATAAGGTTTTATTGAAATCTCTGTAGTAGAAACTTGAAAAAGGGCTCATTTGATTGAAAATTGAAAAAGCTAGTGCCCTTTTTAATAGTTGAATGTGATTGAAGGACAACTAACCCCCCTCTCCCGCCCCCCTTTTACCCAAACACATACAATCATTTTTAGATAGCCATTTTATTGAACATAGTTGAAATTTTCGGAAATTAGGTCCTTAAGGATGACAACCCCCCCCAAATGAAACTCAGAGAGGAGAGAAAGTAACAAAATGAAAAATAAAATAAAAAAGGGTGAAAAAAAGAGGATTTTGTCAGCCAGTGGCGAAACCATGAAGATGAAAATATAAGCAAATATTTCGACAAGGACCACCTCCAAGTCGTCCTCAGTGCTAACCAAACACAAAAAAGAAAAAAAAAACGAAAATCTAACCTTTCGAAGTTTACCTTACAAAGACAGAACAAACACTTTTTTTTTTTTTTGAATAAAAACAAAGCATGAATCAATGAAAATGAATTTACCAAGATGACTGGGCAAGGATCTTTTGCCTTGCAATAGTTTTAGCTGGTCTACAACTTCGGTTTTCATTAGATATGCAAATAGGTTCTTTTAAGTTATTTCGGGTGAAAATATTGATTGAGTCCTTCAAAATTAAACTGTAGTAAATTGGGCTTAATGAAATATCTCCAGTATCTCTATTTATTGCTAAATTTTAGTTCATATATTTTTTTTATCTCAATTACCTCTTTAAAAGTTTGTGGTACGCCATTTACAGTTGATATTAAGGTTGCCTCGTCAAACAGAACTAGATGGGTCGGATTTACGAAAATATGCAAAGCCAAAGCCGAATCAAAGTTGTCATTGTTATTTTTTAATCTCAGGGACTTATCTATTGAAATTTTGTGTTCATGCAAACGTTCACCTAGTTGTTGATGGGTCCTACCAAAGTAAAATTTTCCACAAGGGCACGGGATTCTGTAGACACCATTACCCAGTACAGGGTCTTTTTTATCCTTTCCTGAGTTGAAAAAGTGTTCAAATTTTTGCTCGGTTTTGAAAGAAACAGAGAGATTATGTTTTTTTAAGATTTTTCCAAGTTTATCGCCAAGTTTCGGGATGTATGGTAAAACGATGAGAGTTTTTTTCTCAATTGCCGGTGTAACTGAATCAAGGGGGACAAGCTCCCTATTCTGTTCTTTTATCTTTTTTAATCGTCTATCTATTATATTTTCAATGAGTTTGATTGGGTAACCATTGCAGAAAAGAATATCCTTTACATAATTTAATTCAGGATTTATATGATTACGGGAACAAATTTTTAAAACTCTGTCGACTAAAGAGATTATTACCCCTCTTTTCACAGAAGGAGGGTGATGGGAAAAGAAATGTAGATATCGATCATTATGAGTCGGCTTTCTATATATAGAAAATTCAAGACTAGGATTAGTTTTTATAATAAAAACATCCAAGAAAGGCAGCTTACCTGAATCTTCGAGTTCCATTGTGAACTGGAGATTCGAATCAAAAGAGTTCAAATGTGCCAAAAAATCTCTTAGAGAGTCTTGTCCATGTTCCCAAACAGAAAGGATATCATCAACAAAACGAAACCAGATAGAGTGTTTTAAGTGGAAACTATTCAAAGCAGACTGTTCTATGAAATCCATGTAAAAATTTGCCAAATAAGGAGACAAGACAGTGCCCATGGATAAGCCCATTATTTGAAGAAAAAATTTGTTTTGGAATTTAAAATACGAGGAGAACTTGTTGCAAAGACGGACAAGGGTCATTATTGTATCAATTTCCAAAGTTTTGTAATCCGACCAAGCTGAATTTTCCTCTAATTTTCTTTGTAAAGCCTGCTCACATTTATGGACATCGCATGAAGTGTACATAGAAACTGCATCAAAACTAGATAAAACGGTATTTTCTGTTGTACTTTGATTTTTTAACTTCTCAACAAGATCTATGGAGTTATTTATATAGGATTTCTGTGTGCTTAAAAGAGGCTTAAAAATGGTGGCTAAGAAGCTTCCTATACCCGTAGCTGGAGAACTGTAACATGCTACAATTGGACGTAACAGAATATCTTTCTTATGGATTTTAGGCAGACCATAAAATTTTGGGGCTGAACAACCTTTGGGATAAAATTTTCTGTATATTTGAGGGGTAATTAGTCTAGTATCTTTTAAAATTCCTAGTTCATTTCTCAACTTCTGTGTGTATTTGTCCGTGGGATCAAATTTTATTTCTTTGTAAATATTTTTATCCATTAAAAGGGTGTTAACTTTTAATTCATAATCTGCAGAATTCATAATTACAACTGTGTTGTCCTTGTCCGCTTTCGTAAACACTGTGTTTTTGTCTTTTTTTAAATTTCGGAGGATTTTATTTTCTTCCTTTGATTGAGTTGAAATTGACAAAGATGGCCTATAATCAAGAATACTCTTTACAATTTCACCTCTGAGTAGGTCTGGATTTTCGACATTACCACGAGAGCTAAAAATAGCAGACTCCACGCCCGTAATAATTTCTGATGTATTTACGTGTGTTTGAGCCATTGCAAATTTTGGTCCTTTTGAAAGAATACTTAGTTCCTTGGATGTAAATACCTTAGAGGATAGATTTTCCAAAGGAGGACCAGGACAAAATCTAGGAAAGAAAATCCGTGTTTGTTGAAACTTTTGAAATTCCAGTTTTGAGAATTTTTCCGATAAACGAGTTTTTGCTTAAATGGAATATGTGTCTGAAAAACCTATGTGAGATTTGTAAAATCTGGTGAAAATCTTGAGGGGACAAAATCTGATATAATAAGGATTTTAAATTAATTATTTTATTACTAAGGACGTATCTTCTGGATCTATGGTCTTTTAAAATATGTGTTAAAGTTTTGAAACCCATTCTCTGAATAAAT
>JAQQPU010024476.1:1868-12626 GCA_029168905.1 Artemia sp. Kazakhstan ARC1039
TGAGGGCTGGGGGTATTTTTTATCCTCAAAGACATAATTTCCAGACCTTTCAAATCTGTGAACAAAATGACTATCTCAAAACTTTGATAGGAAGTGTTTGGGGAAATGATGGGCGTGGAGGAGGGGGACATTTGCCCTCTGATCACTTTTAACTAATACATAAGGCACTGGTCCTCTCAATTTCCAATCGAATGAGCAGTTTTTGAAGCTTCTACGACAAAATTTCTATAAAAACCTTATATGACCCAAAGGCATAACTTACAACCCTTGTCCTGAGGGCTATGGGTCGGAGGATTGTTGTCCTCAAAGACATGATTTCCAGACCTTTCAACTATGTTGAACAAAATGGCCATATCAAAATGTTGATCGGAAATGTTTTGGGAAATGAAGGGCACGAGGGGGGGGGGGGTGATTCTCCCTCCAATTACTTTTGACTGTTAAAAAGGACAATAACCCTCTCAATTTCCAATCGAATAAGCCCTTTCTGAAGTTTTTACAACAATGCTTTCTATAAAAACCTTATATGCCCCAGGGGCGTAACTTACAACCTTAGCTCTGAGGGCTGTGGGGGGGTCATACTCAAAGACATAATTTCCAGACCTTTCAACAGCGTTTAACAAAATTGCTATATTAAAATGTTTATCAGAGGTATTTAAGGAAAGGATGGCCATGGGGGGGGGGGCATTTGCCCTCTGATTGCTTTTGACTATTAATAAGGGCATTAGCCCTCTCAATTCCCAATTGAATGAGCCCTTTTTGAAGTTTCTATGACAACGCTTTCTATAAAAAAAACCTATATGCCCCAGGGCATAACTTACAACTTTTGTCCAAGGGCTGTGGGGGGTTAGTCATCCTCAAAGACATAAATTTATGTCTATGTCTACGTTGTCTTATGGTCTACGTTAATTCATATCTACGTTGAACAAAATGGCTATCTCAAAATTTTGATTGAATGTATTTCTATGACAACACTTTCTTTAAAAACCATATATGCCCCCAGGACATAATTTACAACCCTTACCCTGAGGGTTGTGTGTGTGTGTGGGGGGGGGGGTCAACCTCAAAGACCTAATTTCCAGAACTTTCAACTGCGTTGAACAAAATGGCTGTCTCAACATTTTGATTGGATGTGTTTGGAGAAGTGGTGGGCGTGAGAGGGGGGTTAGTTGCCCTTCAATGACTTTTGACTATTACAAAGGGCACTAGTCCCTTCAATTTCCACTCAAATGAGCCCTTTTCGAAGTTTCCACAACGACACTTTTTATAAAAACCTTATAGCCCCCAGGGAATAACTTACAACCCTAACCCTGAAGGATGTGGGGGGGGGTCATCCGCAATGACCTAATTTCCAGAACTTTAAACTACATTGAATAAAATGGGTATCTCAGAATTTTGATTGGATGTGTCATCCTCAAAGAGATAATTTCCAGAACTTTAAACTACGTCAATTAAAATGGCAATGTCAAAATTTTGATTGGATGTGTTTGGGGAAATGGTGGACGTGAGAGGGGGTTGGTTGCTCTACAATCACTTTTGACTATTAAAAGGGCACTAGCCCTTTCAATTTCCAATTAAAGTAGCCCTTTTTGAAGTTTCTATGACAATGCTTTCTGTAAAACCTTATATGCCCAAAGGGCATAACTTACAACCCCTGCCCTGAGAGCTCTGAGGGGGGTTATCATCTTCAAAGACCTTATTTCCAGAACTTTCAACTATGTTTAACAAAATTGATATCTCAAAATTTTGATTGCTTGTGTTTTGGGAAATGGTGGGCATAAGATAGGGGTTGGTAGCCCTCCAATCACTTTCAAAGATTAAAAAGGGCATTAGCCCTTTCAATTTCCAATTGAATGAGCCCTTTTTTAAGTTTTACAACAACGCTTTCTATAAAAACTGTATATGCTCCCAGAAACAGAGATCAGCACTGCTGGTGGTGACTGTAAAGTCCAATGCTGTATTCTTTATCTTTTTGTACCCCCACGGCGTAACTTACAACCCTTGCCCTGAGGGCTGCGGGGGGAGGGGTTGTCATTCTCAAAGACCTAATTTCCAGAACTTTCAACTATGTTGAACATAACGTCTCTCTCAAAATTTTGATTGGATGTGTTTAGGGTTTAGTTGCCCTCCAATCACTTTTGACTAAAAGGGCACTAGCCCTTTGAATTTCTAATCGAATGAACCCTTTTAGAAGTTTCTACGACAATGCTTTCTATAAAATTCTTATATGCCCCCAGGGCATAACTTACAACCCTAGCCCTTTGGGCTATGAGGGGAGTGTCCTCTTCAAAGACATAATTTCCAGATCTTTCAACTACGTTGAACAAAATGGCTATCTAAAAATGTTGATTGGATGTGTTTTGGGAAATGGTGGGTGTGGAAGGGGTGTTTGTTGCCTACCAATCACTTTCGGCTATTAAAAAGGGCGCAAGCCCTTCCAATTTCCAATCGAATGAGCCGTTTTCAAAGTTTCTACAATAAGTCCTTTGATACGAAGTGCCCTGGTCTAAAAGAAAGAAAGAAAGAAATAACTAATACGTTGTGCCGACATTGTTCTTTACTTAGGCAGCGCTATTGCGCTCCTTACGATAATTGTTTTTTACCAAGAGTGATTTTATTAAACCAGTGATCTTAGAAAATTGGGAGAGGGCTCATTTGATCAAAAATCAAAAGCTCTGTTGCCCTTTTTAAGTGACCAAAAATATTGAAGAGCTAACCCCCTCCCATGCCCCTTTTCCCCCAAAGCCGTTTGATCAAAATTTTGAGATTGCCATTTTGTGAAGCATAGTTGAAAGATTTAATAACTATATCAATGGGCTTTGCCCATTGTTTACGAATAGTATTGGTTATTGGGAAGTACAAATGTTTTCCAAGGGTGATTTTCTATGGGTTGAATTTTCTGTTTGGAGGGAAGTTTTTGGGGGTGAGCTTTCAAGGAAAAATTTTGTATAGGGGGGAATTCTCCATGGGGGGATCATCATCAGGAATACGAGAATACTCGTAATTCTCCATGGGGAAATTTTACGCGGGAGAGACTTTCCACTGGGGAGGGGGTCATGGTTTCCACAAAGAGGTGATTGCCAGTATGACCTGAAAAACGATAAGAAACTAAATAAAAAACGAGTATTTTTTTAATGAGAGTATGCAAAGCAGATTTTTTCAGGTTGAATTGTGTGCAAGAAACTTTCTAGTGGAATTTGCAGCTAGGATGCAGGGATGAAAAAAGTTCCAAAGCTGTTAGTAGCAATATTTGACAGAATTCCAAAAGCTGCCAACATTTTACCAGCACAGTTTGTGTTTTGACAGCTTTTCTTTAAGCAAAAAGTATTTTTGTATATAAAAATGGTACTTTCCGACAAAATCTGTCAACAAATTGGAAAACTGACAAGTAGCATTGCCACTTTTTGCACGACAGCTAGGATGGAATTGGATTTTTCTTGGAGGGGGGATTTACATGGACGGAGAGGCAGGTTTCTCGGCATTATTTGAAAAACGATCAGAAACTAAATTAAAAAAAAGTTTCTTCAACTGAAAGTAAGGAGCAACATTAAAACTTAAAATAAACAGAAATTGTTCTATATGTGAGGGAGGCTGCTTCTGCCTCCTCCTCAATACCCCACTCTTTACACTAAAGTTACACCTCTTGTCCAAACTCTTTAAGAATGAATCCTGAAACACATGGAATCTTTAATTAGAATAAGTTTTAATTAGAATAACTTTTTTTAAAAGTGCTTAAAAGCTTTCATTCAAACAGAATCAAACAGTTCGTGGTAACGAACTGTAAGTAAGGACCGACCCGGCTCAATAGTAACCGAAAATCTTGAAAAACGGAATTTTGATACCAATAGATACATCAAAAGAAGCAGATTTTAATACTGATTTCAAATATATAAGTTTCACCAGGTTTAAATCTACCCATCAAAAGTTACGCGCTGTGAGAAAATTTGGCTGATTTTCGAAAAAAGGGGGAAAGACCCCCTAAAAGCTATAGAACCTTAATAAAAATCACACCGTCAGATTCAGCGTATCAGAGAACCATACAGTAGAGGTTTCAAGCTTCTATCTGCAAAAATGTGGGATTTTGTATTTTTTGCCAGAAAAAAGATCCCGGGTTGGTTTTTTTTTTTCTTTTTTTTTTGCTTTTTTTCCAGGGGTGATCGTATCGACCAAGTGGTCTTAGAATATGGTGGGAGGGCTCTTTCGAACGAAAACTAAAAGTTCTAGTGCCCTTTTTAAGTGACCAAAAAAATGGAGGGCAACTAGGCCCCCTCCCACGCTCATTTTTTTCCCAAAGTCACACGATCAAAATTTTGAGATAGCCATTTTGTTCAGCATGGTCAAAAATATGATAAATATGTCTTTTAGAATGACTTAATCCCCCAAAGTCCCCAGGGGAGGGCTGAAAGTTATGAACTTTACCCAATGTTTACATATATTATTGGTTATTGGGAAGTATACAGACGTTTTCAAGGGGGATTTTTTTCTGGTATTGGGGGGGGGTGTCGGGGGTTATGTTGGAGGATCTTTTCATGGGGGAAGGGACATTGCTATGAAGGGGGCGCCAGATTTCCCAGCATTATTTAAAAAACGATCAGAAGTTAAATATAAAAATAAACAAGTTTTTCAACTGAAAGTAAGGAGCAACACCAAAACTAAAACGAACAGAAATTATTAAGTATATGATTCGGTTCGCCCCCTAGTCAATACCTCGCTCTTTAAGCCAAAGATTTTTAGTACTTTCATAAGAGCTACTTATTCTAATTAACGGCCTTTGTGCTTAAGGGGTCATTTTTACAGAATTGGAACAAAATTTGAACTTTAGCGTAAAGAGCGAGGTATTGACTAGAAGACGAACCCCCTAAATATACGTATTAAAAATATATGGATAAAGAAGTTCGTTACGTAAGTTAATTCGTAAATTACGTATATTTATTACTAATAGAAACGTTCGTAAATAAAATTAAACAACTTTCGAGAAAGCCATTTAACCAAATAAAAGTAAAATTAATATTCAATTTTTTTTTAATTATTCATGTACGGTGAGCCAAAATCAAAACCTCCATTAATTCAAAAACGTTCAAAAATTGAATAATAAAAACAAGTTTTTTTCAATTGAAAGTAAGGAGCATCATTAAAACTTAAAACGAACAGAAATTATTTCATTTTTCATTTTGTTATTGTCCTTTCTCTCTGAGTCTCATTTGAACAGAAATTATTCCGTATATGAAAAGGGCTTCCCCTCCTCAACGCCTCGCTCTTTACTCTAAAGTTAGACTCTTTCTCACAACTCAATTTTTTATAACAATAAAAAACTTTAGCGTAAAGAGCGAGGCGTTGAGGAGGGGAGAGCCCCTTTCATATACGGAATAATTTCTGTTCGTTTAAGTTTTAATGTTGCTCCTTACTTTCAGTTAAAAAAACTTGTTTTTTTTAAATTTTCTATTTCAAGAATGATCCTAACTGTTGAAAATCATTGTTTTCAAATGTACCAATCAAGTGCTAGCATTTCAAAATTTAATAATTTTAGAAAAAAGGGTTGAACACCCCCTTGAAAATAGGGCCAATTGTGATAAAAATTTTACCACGAAATTCATTATGTGAAAATGCTTTATTGATAAACCAGTACAGCAAGCTAAAAAGAACAGCTGAATTCGTGTTTCAAATCAGAAAATTTTATCTTAGATTACAACTAATACTAAGAAACCCCAGCTAACCCCAGGTTTCAATACCCTTAGGAATATGTTCAATTGTTCTAACGTCTTAAGCTTAAAATTTAGAAAGGAAATTTGGCTGATTAAGTGTTAGGTTAAGGGCCACAACTATGAGTATTGTCCATATTATGGAGTAAAAAATATTTTCTTAACATGAGTCCCTATGTAGAGTCCACTATCTAATATTGCACCCCCATTTCAACTAATCTAATGTCTATTCCCATTCATAAGCATTCAAAAGCAAGAGTGCCCATTTGCACTCTATAGAACGGTGCAACAGTCACTTTCCTCTAGTAACTCTATTGCTTGTTTTGCTACATTCACAAGTATATTTTCCATTTTTGTTGTGCTGGTTGATTGAAATTTTATCTGTGAATTTGAAATTTTATCTGGCCAAGGAAAGCTCTTATAAGCCGTTTTTTCAGTTAAAACGAAGTTCTTAGAACGGCGAAATAAAACGCAATTTAAGAGTAAAACCGAGAAAATCTTTTTAGTACTAAGAACGACGAACGGTGAAAACGAACGCAGCTATTCTATTGCTTTCTCTCTCATGGGTGATCGTATTGAACCAGTAAGTGATAAAATATTGTGAAAGGGCTAATTTGAATGGCAATTTGAGTTCTGATGAGATTTTAGATAATAAAGTGGCTGTATCACAGAAAGGACTAATTTCTGCCATTTTGACATGCAAAAGAAGAGGCACTTCAGATAAATATAGAGGAGGAGATTAAACAAAATTAAACTCCTTTGTTAGAAGGAGTGTATTGGGCTAAGAAAGGAGTATGGACTGATGTGGATCATAACTTTCCTCTTATTGTGAAAATGGTAGTTTTCAACAGGAAATGTTAGTTTTTAAATATTGAAAAATGTAGTAAAAGTTAAAACTTAGTGCAAACAATGGGAGTTTGATGGAACAGTGTTCTATCTTTTTTTAGGATAATTTTTACTTTATTTCGAAAACACATCTAAATGATCTGCCTTTCAAGTCCAAATTCAAGTTTTATTTTTATTTTTTTAATGTTCACAAAAAATGAAATTAAAAACAACAACACTATCGCAATGGGGAAAAAACCTACGAGGGTTTGCAGTCAAATGAAAGTCGATGTAAGTACTTACCTATTGAATCAAATATTTAGTTAAATATATTATAAACTAATCAGAATAAATTATCTATAAAACAAACGAGAAAAAAAATAATAATAAAAATAAAATAGAAATGAAAAAAAATAAATGAATTAAGAATAATAATAGTGTAAAGGAAAAAAATAATAACCAGTCTAATCTCCATCAATCATAAATGCTCATCTAATTAATTATAGACTGTTATGCCAAGAGCTTCTGGGGGGGGGAGAGATCTGACAACTCTTTCATATTTAAGATATCCTGATCATTATATGAAAGTGAACAAAAACAAAATGTATTCAAATGAAAATAAAGAGCAATAATAAAACTGAAAATGAACAAATATTTCCAGTTATCTGATGGGACTGCTATCCACATCAATTTCTCGCTCTGTATGCTGAACCCCCCCCCCCTATCATTTGACAGTGTGAGTGTAATACAAGGATAATGAGATGAACATTTTGATTGTTTTTTCTTAAAATGCCTTGATAATGGAATGTTTTATTTATTCACTTTTGGTGCGGCACTAGTCACTCAGCTCCAGTTACTTTTTCAGTTCTGTTTATCTTTGTCAATAGTGCCTGATTCCTTCCTTTGCGGAACGGTAAATTCGATTCTTAAACGCGGAAGAGACCCTTTTGATTGCAGTATAGGCCCATCACTGTTGCTTGCAATATTAGTAAGGTTTTTGAATATATTCTGCTCCCATATATTATTGAACGAACTGCGAAAGACTCAAACCAATTTGGATTTCAACTTCGTATTGGGTGTCAACATGCGCATAAGGTTTTAGCTTCAACTCTTTATGATGCCCAGTCTAAAGGTTATGAATTACATATTTGCGCTTTGGATTTATCTAAAGCCTTCGATAGTATTTGCCATGCACAAATGTGGCACTCTTTGTCAGAGTTTGGACAGAACCCTTCTGTCATACATGTACTTAAATTTTGGTATAGTAATTCGTTTCTTCGTTTAAAATCTGGTACAAGGTACTGCGGTAATATACCAGTTCAATCTGGAGTACGACAGGGTGGGGTGCTATCACCTTATCTATTTAATGCTTGCATTCAAAACGTGTTATTAGGAATCAAGCCTTCGTATTTTTTATAATTTATCTAATGTGTCTTATATTGCGTATGCAGACGATCTGCTAGTTTTAAGCAGAACCAAGTCTGTTTTGGCATTATCGGTGCAACGTATTTCTATGATGTTTCGGGATGTTGGTCTGAATTTGAATTTTGATAAATGCGAATATTTAGTTTTCAATCCCAAATCATCAACTCATAATTTGTCCTGTGGATCCTCAGTAATTCGCAATATTACGAGTTTACGGTGGTTAGGAATTAGTATTTGTTCTACACTCACTTTTTTGCGACTTCAAGTTCTGAGAGATGTTAAAAAAAAGTAGAAGATCAGATATGCGAAAATTGTACCTAACCGTGGAAAATATTCACGCCGAGCTTTAGCTAAAATGTATTCCACATATTGTGACCACTCTATCTTGTTTTTAAGTGGAATGTATTCGTTATTGAATAAGAATGATTTGCGCCAGATCCGTGTCGCTTATTTTAGATATTGCAAATTTGTATTGTACCTTCCCACTTCATATCGTATTACACGTATTATTGAGAAGTATGGTGCTACCAACATTATCCAATCGTTTGAATTGCTTAGTAATAATTTGACAAGAAATGTCTTTGTGTCCCTAGGCCCAAACCATAATATTATCCGTGTGTTTTTGTCAGTGATTAAGGTTTAAGTTATCTTTGTTTCTTTGTATTTGACTGATTTTTTTTTTAGTGTATTTAGTGTTTTTTAATGATTTTTAGTGTACTTTACTCCGCTTGTTTTGTATAAAAGTGGGTTATAAATAAATTATAATTATTATTATTATTTAACAAAAAAAATTAGTTAAGATTTTTTAAGGCAATAAAGATTTTCCTATACTATGGCTATGTTCCAACTAGCTATATTTGTTGAACTCCAAAATATTTTCAGCAAAGCTTTTGTCAATCTTTAGCATAAAATGGGTTAGTATCTGAGGAAGATGTTAACCCATTTCATTTATAAAAAAATGTTTTTTTGTTTTTTATGGTGTTTTTACCCATTTAAAAATTGTGTCAATTCAATATTGCAAAAAGATCAATATAATCAGAATTTTAGCTGGTTTATAATGAAGACTAAAGAAGATAAACAAAGAAAGAGACATTTATCCATAAAAGAAATTAGCCTACCAAGTTTCATCAAAATCTTATGCTGTATCGTTTTCTTTCTCACCAAATAAAAATTCTCAGATACCTATTAGTCACCCAAAACACCAAATCCATAATATATACGTAATTGGGCATTAATTAACCCGGATTAATGCCCGGATTGGAATAGTGTTTCTACAATCCTTTCCAAGATTAATTTTTAAAAAATTCCCACAAGACAAGTTTTTAAAAGAAAAGTTAAGAACTCTATTAAGCCAAGAATGAGCAAAAATAAAGTCAAATAATCTTCCAAGCGTAAAACTACCACAAATCACTATCAATAAATAAATGAAACTCAAAACAAACAGAAATTACAATAGATTGCCAAATCAAACTCAAAACGAGCAAAAATTAAAATGAGTAGGGCTGATAACCCCTATGGCTTCTCAAGACCAGAAAACAATTTGCGCTTTACTGATAAAACAAACAAACAAATGACCGTGGATTGTCAGTTAAATTGACATACACTTACATTTCTTCGTTAAGGTTTTGATAATTTTTCATTAATGAAAGTAAAAAAGGTGAAAACATTTGAAACGTATTTTGTTTTCAGTTGCATAATTTTGTTTTCAGTTCCCCTTCGAAGTTTATACGATCACCCTTTCTATATGTACCTTATATGCCCACAAGGCATAACTTACCTTGCCCTGAGGGCTGGGGGGGGGGGCTTGTCATCCTGGAAGACATAATTTCCGGTCCTTTCAATTACTTTGAACGAAATGTCTATCTCAAAATTTTGATTGGATGTGTTGCTGGACATTCTACTATGCTGAACAAAATGGCTATCTCAAAATTTTGACTGGATGCGTTTGGAAAATGAATGTTCTTAAGAGAAGGGCTGCTTGCCCTCCAATCTCTTGTTACTCTTAAAAAGGGCACCAGACACTTACGCTGTAATTGGAGTGCAAGGGGAAGGACCTCCCCCTTCATATATCTAGTAAAAACATTTAAAAAAAGTGAAAACATTTTAAATTTTTTTTTTTTCACTAAAGTGCAATTTATGATCTGGTCTTGAGAAGGCATGGGGGTCGCCAGCCCTACTCATGTTAATTTTTGCTCGTTTCGAGTTTGACTCGGTTATTTATTGTATGATTTAGATAAGCAAAATACGTTTAAAATGTTTTAACTTTTTTAACTTTAATAAATTAAAAATTATTAAAACTTTAAGGAATACATATCAGTATATGAAATCTAAACTGACAATCCACAGCCATTTTTTTTTCCAGTAATGTGTAAATTATGTTCTGGTCTTGAGAAAGTATGGGGTTGTCAAAGACATAATTTCCAGAATTTTCAACTACATTGAAGAAAATAGCTATCTCAAAATTTTTATTTAGATGTGTATTGGGAATTGATGGGCTTGGGGGGGGGGGGTTAATGCCCTCCAATCGAGTTTGACTAATAAAAAGGGCACTAGCCCTTTCAATTTCCTATCGAATAAGCGTTTTTCGAAGTTTCTACGAAAACAATGGCCATCTCAAAATTTCGGGAAAATCCGAGGTTTTGAGGGGTTGGGATTATTCACCCTCAGATCACTCTGAATATTAAAAAGAGCACTAGAACTTCTGATTACCAATCAAACGAGCCCCTCCGGAGTTTAAACGATCACCCTTTCTATATATACCATATATGCCCCCAAGGCATAACTTACCTTACCCTGAGGGCTGTGGGGGGGG